>JASGAT010396074.1:21380-36380 GCA_030220025.1 Chelon auratus
TTGTTTATAGTTGTTTTTACTTTTATTTTTTTTTCCTCTGGTGCCTGCCTCTGCCCACAAATATTGAGCCTCAGTTTGATCTTTACATTTCAGTTTGGTTCGATTTAATCCCCGTTTCATGTCTCGAGATTTTTGTTTCAAAGTCATGAACTGTGTGTTTTGTTGTTTTCTTTTTTTCCCCTGGCTTGGCTTTAGTGTGATCACTTTAGTTTGATGGCTTCATATTGTGAGTCATATTTATGAAGCACCCTTTAGAACATCAGTGTGTATTACTTGTAAACATGTGGATTTGGATCTCCACTGAACCACGGTAATAAACACAAGGCATACAGCTCATTATTCCAAACTGCTGTTGCTTTAATTACCTGATGAGACACATTGTACTTATACAGTTATATAACCTGGGTTTCATCTGCAGCCACTGTCATTTTAAAGTGTATTTTCATTTTCACTCAGACCAGAAATTTGATGGGTTACAAGATTACATAAGCTTTAAATATTTAATTACTCTTCACAGTGTAATGTGTCAGGATTTAAGGTTGTCTTTCAGACTTTATAAGAAGTTACCATGTATGCTTTACATTTTTTGCCTTTATTGCACATATAGGATAAATGAGTGTTCACACCATTATGTGTGGTCTGACGTGCCAGACGTAGATGACAACATGTAGTTAAGTAGACAGGAGTTTAATTGCATTGCCGTAGCTGTATATCATCTATACGTAAATGTTCATCCCACAGGGCTTTTTTCTTATATACACATATCAGAGAAGCTGTATGTGATGCAAAGAAACAGTGAAATAATAGAACGTGAAATTTTGAATACAGTTAAATGTCCAACATCTATTTTGAGATCGCTCTCTACATAATTCAGGAAGTACTGCCACAATCGCTTCATTTTTAGTCTTTCCCCGCATCTCTTAATGTCTCTCAGATCCAGTGTCTAGTTGCAGTGCATGCCATACATTTCAATAAAACAACAAGCCCGAGCACTTGCTATTTTGTGTCACTTAATGCATCCTGGCAAAACGGGCTGATAAAAGTCACATTGAATCATCTAGTATTTACCACAGCTCCTTCCCTTATATCTGCGCAAAACTGGATTATGAACTACAGAGCTGATGTTGCGGTAACAATAATGCTGGACCCAATAATTCCAAAGTGCAGTATTTAAACTTGATTGAACAGTTCATTGAACTGTTTTGGAAATAAACAAAATCCATCTTACAGCACATGTTTGGTTCAACGAAACGCAATAAAGAAAACTGTAACAATGTCACATTTCCATTGTATGGGCTCCCTCCCTGGTGTCTCTATTTGTTACCTAGCAACAAAACAAACAAGCTATAAAGTATTAATTAGTGAGCTTTAGAGACGCCTGTAGACCTTTGGACACATCCACGCAAAAGTTTCCCAACAGAACATTGTTCTGTAACACTGTATTGCCACAAGATGGTGAATGTTATTTTCTTCTCCTGTCATAATGTTATGCCTGATCAGTGCAGGTAGCAAGAGGGGTTATCAAATATGAGGCATTTGTACTTTCTCAGGTTGGCACAGAGTACTAAGTCACTGAAAGAGCAGGCTCAGTGCAGAGAGCCCTCAAAAGGCTGTTTACTGTGATGAGCAGAAAGGAAATCTAATATGATGAACAGCTGACCTTTGGTGATTTGGAAACAGTTTGTATTTTTCCACTCCATGTAATTGCATTACAGTTCATTTTCCGGTCAAGAGACTTTGAAAAGATACAGTCAAGTAAGAGGCAGCAGCACAGAGAGCAGTATGGCTCTGATTTACATGTTGCAGAGGTGGCTAGATAAGCCTCTGAACGGTTTCCTGAGGTAGCCCGAAGCAGAGTGCAGCAAAATACTAAACACCATGGACACCACTTTATAGACTCCCTTATTAGTTATTTCAAGAGATTTTATTCATCAGCTATGGACTGGGTTTGTTAGGAAGCAAGTACCATAATAAAACTGGGGTTGTGAATAATTTAGAAATCCATTTCTTTGTATACCAACACAGCATGAGATGCTTTGAAGAGAGGATTTAATTTTTTTTTTTTTTTTTTTTAAATTTGGAATCTGTTTGAATACTGATACTTTGCGTACAGGAGCGAATGGTTTCTAACTCACTAGAAATAATAATTTTTTATACACACACATACATATTAAGGTGAAACCTTACTGAATCGTCTAACCCAGAATCCCTGTCTCTCTTCCCACAGCCGTCACCTTGTGAATGGTGCCGCTGCGAACCAAATAATGAGGTGCACTGTGTGGTGTCCGACTGTGCCGTCCCAGAGTGTGTCAACCCTGTGTACGAGCCGGAGCAATGCTGCCCCATCTGCAAAAACGGTAAACACTCATCTCCTCTGGAATTCGAAGCACATTCCTTAGAAGTCATTAAATTTTCATTAAACCAACGACAGCAAGTTTATCTGTGGTATCACCATTTGATGGCCGTGCCTTTGGAAGATGAGGATGTAATTGATGTTTTATGAATTAAAATTATTACCTTGGGCCCTTTGGACCACTAATGAGCAGTACTAGTTTTAATTATAAATGACACACTAAGCAGAGTAAACATTAGCCCATTGATTAAAGGCATGGTAGGAGGGACTAATGGGCCCTCAGAGAGCCTTTTATCTCCCAGTGCCCCGACGCCCTTGTCACACACAGCCAATCCCTAAATTAGAATTATAGGATTCCAATGGTTCATTGACTATTTACAAGGCGAGGTGGGAGATTTCCCTTCGCCAGCACCAATCCTGAGGGACAGATGGTGTATTATGAGTAAAGTACAGTAACTGCACAATTGCAATGTGAACCTGGCTGGAGGTGCAAACAGCAACTTTGGGTAATTCATGGTCTAAACACAACATTGTTTTCTCTTTACAAAAGACTTTGTCATCAACTGTACTCTCACAAAGTCTTCTTAATATGAAGACTGAAAAGCATCTCAGCTTAAACAAGACATGTAAAAAACAAAACAAACAACATCTCTTGAAATATTATTTTCTTTCACGCAGCAGCTGACCTATAAATGTAAACTGAGCAATTTAGTCTGAGGCAGATGCTAAATGGCCATTTCACCATAACTACCCACATTTTCTTTCACACTTCCTCTTCTTTTTTTCTTTTATCACCGCTGCTCGGTTTCTGTTACTTCAACACACATACACACACACATACAAAAACACCCACAGTAACAAGGCTGCAAAGCTGCTAGGAGAGAACTAATCCAGGCTGACAGGACACAGTGACACCCTTGGCATTTCAGGGTAGGCCTGCTGTTTGTAGGTTCCCCAAGGGTGCCTGGTCAGGCTCTGGCAGCCAGATAAATCTCTATGGGAGTGGATGGCTAAGGGCTGTGGGGAGAGGACAATGAAGGAATGCTGTTCAGCTCTCGTTTTTGGCCAAGGGACACGGGACTGTGAAAAGAAGACATCTAAATGTCATCAGTGGGAGACAGATATTTGTCTGTACTTCATAGTACTTCACCTGCTACAAGTGTTACTTTCAAATATATGTGTGGGTGTACAGTTGAAAGATGTTGAAATAAAAAAACAAAACATTGCACTCAGCCAAAGACAAAAAGGGGTAACTGTAGTGCATGCAGCTATAACCAAAGTTGTAGTACACAGCCCAACAAAGATCAATTAAGTATTCTACTCATTTTATCTACCTGGAGCTTAGAACAAGTTAAAGTCAGGAAAACACCTAATTTTTGAGAAAGCCTGATTTGCCGTAGGACCTATGACATACCAGATTGCATCATCAGCGTACTGTATAGTTTCATTTCATTACAGGGCTGATTTAGAGAATTAATATGGACAGACAGTAGCAGTGAGGCTAATGCTTGTCCTTGAGGGACATTCTTATCAGTGGTCTCGAGAGTTGATTTGAACCCATTGGTAACAGCAGTTTGAACAGGGGAAGACATGATTTGCACCAGTGGTAAGCTGAATCATTAAAGCCACAGAAAGCAGCCTATTTAACAAATTGTTATGATCGCCTGATCTGAAATCGTTCTTTAAAGCTACAAAGAGTGCAGCAAATAATCATATGAGTTACCAATCCACCATCTCAGTTGTAGACGTTATTGTGCTGTGAAGTTAATGGGTCATATGATGTGGTCTTGATGTGGCTGAAGGACGCACCAGCCTGGCTATAGTTCGGCAGTTGGAGGACATTATCGTCCTCCAGGTTGGCATGTAGTTGCGGACCGACAAATGTTTCTAGGACTTTTGACAGACAGGACAGGTTTGCAATAGGTCGATAGATGTTAAGGTCACAAATGTTACAACCTTTAGAAGCACTTGAACGGTCATCCCTATCGATTTTCCCTAAAGTAAAAGCTGCATTATACACATGTGTGTGAGTGTTCCCCTGCACAAATGCCTCATATTGTCAAGTTTATCAATGGATGATGCAGTGGACCTTTGAGTGACTGAGAGAAATTTTGGTGGTATGAAATGAGGACTAGGAGGGGACCAGTTTTATGATTTTGCAGTTTGGCTTTTCAAAAATGCATATGATCACATCACTCCTGTCCTCCAGAAACTCCACTGGCGCCCAGTTCCACAGCGTATTCAGTTCAAAATCCTCCTCCTCACACACAAAGCCCTCCATAACCAGGCCCCCTCCTATCTCACTGACCTGCTCCATCGCCACAATCCATCCCGCAGCCTCCGTTCATGTGATGCAAACCTCCTTACTCCACCACTCAAGACCAAGCATCGAACCTGGGGCGACAGAGCCTCTGCAGCTGCCCCCTCCCTCTGGAACTCTCTCCCCAAACACATCCGCGACTGTACCGACCTTCCTACCTTCAAATCTCTGACAAAAACACACCTTTTTAAAATTGCTTTTAATGTTTAGCTCAGTTTATTGTGTTGTTCATGTTATATTTCACATTGTTTTGCTAATTTGATGTCCTTTTTATGTAAAGTGTCTTTGAGTATCTTGAAAAGCGCTTTTAAATAAAATGTATTATTATATGTTGTCACGTTTCCAAGGAAACCATTTATAAAAGCTTTGATCGTGACACTAATAATAATAGGTTCAGTTAATCTTTTATCACTGCAGCAGTGTTCATGCTGTGATCAGGTCTCTCTTGCATGCCAAAAACAAATGTTTATGGTAAGAATTGCCTGAAACTTGCCAAAAGAATAAGAATATTTCCTACTATATGCCTGAATATATTTTACTATAAGAAATGAGGTTTCTTATATATGCTTCCTTATGTAATTTTACAAATCAGGACGTAATTGTTTAAGGGGCTGCCACCTCTGCAGACAAACCACTTTAAGGGAGGTTTAACTGGATCTCCACACGGCCTTTGCACCAGTCCAGGAAAGCTGAAAAGGTTGCTTAATTTTTTAAAACCAATTAAGGATTGTCAAGGGCTGACCCAATTGCTAATACTCAAAATGTAAGTGAGGAATGTTTCGACTAATTACCTCTAATTAATCACCAGTTTAATGATCTGGATGCTAAAATACACCTGGATGAAAAGAGGCTAAATGTGATTCAACGCTGCAACATGTTTAACAAAGTGAATGACTACATTTTGACACCTTGAAAAAAAGTTTTGATCAAAGTGTAGCCTGGTTATGACCTTGATGTCTGGTGAAGCAATCAACAAATCAGTGCCTATGTCTGCCAAGCTTTTGTCAAAGCTTTCCATTATTAAGATGTAGCTTTTCAGCCTGTATCATTCTTGGTGTTTCTCCCTGAAAACACCAACAGAGAGCAGAAGGCAGCACAATAGAATAGTCAGCCAGTGGGAGTGCTTATCTCTGAGCTCCACATTCATTGAGTCCAACTGATTCAGCTCTAATCTTTATCATGAATTATATACTGTAAATTCATCAGGGGGTATGCAATTATATAATCTCAAAGTAAATGATAATGAGTAGTAGCAGTCTGCATTTCCTCAGTATAATAGGATTAAACCACTTATAGATCTGCCATGTCTTATCCGTCTGAAGGCTGTCATTTTGGTTTTTTAACCGACATATCACGCAGTAGCAGTGCCATAGAGCTGGTTACAGTTAAGTAACATATTCAGTTAGGCCTATTCTGTGAACAAGCAGTAGTTAGTAATGAGTCCTAATATGCATTCACAACGTGGGTTGTAGTCAGAGAAAGTATGATGTGTTGAGAAGGTTTTGACACAGGATCTTCTGGCTTGACAACATTTTATTGGCTGTGAATTGGTCACAAGCTTGGACGAGTGACCACACGTCCTTCACTGTGTGTCAGAAATCTGTGTCCTTGTGTCCCCAAAATCTATCTGGCCGTAAACAATCATACTTGGCCGTAGCAGCGGTCACCCTCTTCCCTCATCCACCTCTACTGAGTTTGTCCTGTAACCTGTGCCAGCTGTCCAGAGGCGGATCAATGAGAGTTAAGACTTGGCAAGCGTTCTCAATGTCTCCTCTAAGCTCAGATCAAAGGGCTTTTATCAGGTCCAAATAATGACTCATCTAAGCTGAGGCAAAGCATGGGGATACCAGGTAGCCAACAGCTCCTTTTGTCAGTGTCACATGGATATTTATGCTCCTGCACCTAATTTTGACTCTTAGGCCCTGCAGGAAATTGAACCAAACCACTTAAAAGTCTAAAGAAAAAGCAGCTGTTGGATAGGCCTATTTGCCTTTCCTTAGGTTATTAAAACACTTAGTTAAGATAAGGTAAAAGTTATGTTCTTGGTTAAACACAGAAATAAAAATCATTGTGCGCCGTATTTTTTAACCAAGATCATGATTCTCACCGAACCTTGATTAACTGCTGTGAATTACCTACACCTTACTCTAAAACTTTACCAATCCTAGGGTGTACTGTGGGACTAGACGACGCAACCTACTGATATAGCCTATGCCGGTATGAGCCATTTATACTTGTTCGCTCATCAGTCTGGCTCACTCTGTAAAAACACCACCCAAACGCTAGTCAGTGTTGGGTCTTTTTTTGCCAGTCAGGTTTATTTTTGATTCTACTGCCGGCTTCATTTCAACAATGACGACTGAAACTTTGGACGAAATTTCACCAAATACAAGTCGTACAAATGTTTGTATCTCCGACCCTCCTCAGTTAACCTGAGATAAAGATGTATTCCATCTTTATTGATCCAAAACAATCGATTCGACTGATTGAAGCAGCTGGAAATACTAAAGCGGAAACACACTACTACCAAGTGGACCAATCACAGCTCTTGTGGTCTGTGTCGCTGAGGCCATTGACTGTATATACTAGGTTGAGACACGTTGTTACATTTCCAGGGAGTGCACGTCAGGCTACAGGGTCTGCCTAGGGTTTGTGCTACAGCATCAAAGAAGAAGCATAAACCGCCAATAAGTTGTGTTCAAGTGTCAGTGACAGTGAGACAATGAGCCAGTATGCACATTATTGGGATCTTGAATTATCTTGGGAGGTTTTTTTTTTTTTGTGAAAAACTAAAACTAAAGAAATTCAGTAGACATGCATATGGCTGTATAGCTTTTAAGGTCGATACAGTTTCACATTTATGATCCTAGCATCGAGTTAGCCCCCACTAAATCAAAATCCCTGGGACACTAAGATGTCCATGAATATTAGCCATGAAAGCTACTGTGTCTTCAAGAGTTATGGGACATATGAGTTTTTATGACTACTCGTAGAGGAGTCTTGAAAGTGGCAGGTTTTACAGAGCTGAATACTGAGAGCAATCCAAAGTCACCGTCACAGCAATTGAGCTGCTGATTGCTTCATTTAAATGATTAAAACTAGTGTGATTTCCTTGCATCTTCTGTACCAAGAGGTAGAGCAAGAGATACACTGCCTCAAACCTCCCAGAGGCACAGGGAAACAAATTAGGTGTAATCATTTCAACTGGTATTTACTAGTAACTGCGCTGCTTTCTCACAAAGGTAACAGCACTTTTGGCTCCCTGGAAAACAGATGCTAAAATGTTCACAGGCTAATCTGTTTCTCTGTCTGCTGAGGTATCAAATACACATGTATGAGATGCTCCAAGGGTATAAAACACAGTTTAGTCTGTCAACAAAAAGATATCCATGTAAATCATGCAGTGCTTAAAGGATAAATCAGATGTCAGAATTAATGAGTTGGTTTGGAAGTCAGTTGGTTTGCATGTGTATGCACGTGTATGGAAAGAAACAGTGTAAGGAATTGCTAAGGAGTTCTGTGGCCTTTTCACACAGACCGAAGTGATTAACACCATCCTCCCTGCTGCCTCTCAAAGCAGCTTTCTCTCTCTTCCTCCGTCTCTCTGTACTCCAGCCTCTGCACTGCCAAGCCAGCGCCTGGCAGGCTTCTCTGCTCGCGGCGCATTAGGATGCAAAGCGCTCCATGTCGAGGGAGAAGGGGAGACTAACAAAAGCGCTTTAGTGTTGCAAAAACAAGCCCATCGGTGCATGCCCGTGAAAAGATCTGTACGACTGCTCTGACTCGCCTAACTCCCTGCAGCTCTCTGCATCACTCCACCACCCCTTTGCAAAGAGAAGCTCTCGGGAGAGATACATCCATTTCTTGTCGTTCTCATTCCTTCTTTCCTGTCTCTCTCTCCCCCTTCCCTCCCTTCCCATGCGGCAGGTCCAAATTGCTTTGCTGGAACAACGATCATCCCAGCCGGAATTGACGTAAAGGTGGACGACTGCACCATCTGCCGCTGCCACAACGGAGACTGGTGGAAACCGGCGCAGTGCTACCGGCGGGAGTGCCTCAATGGCCAGTCGTTGTCATAGAGAGACTCCACCGGGGATGGTGGAAAAGCTCAGGCAAGGCTCTGCCTACTGCGCCATTTTGTATGATTGACAGGGCAGGAGCACAATTCCTTAAAAACTTGAGACAGCATAGAGTCGAAGAGACGCTCTCACAAGCTTCACACAAATGAAAATTTAGTCAGTGAGAAGAAGACAGAATCAGTCTCATGGATGTTTCCACCCTCCAGTTTTAATTGTCCTATATTTTCAGAAGTTGACTTGCTGCTCTCACACAAAATGTTTCTAAGCTCCTTGAACTCTTTCCTAACCATTGGCAATGTTGAATTGCTCATGTTAATTTCTGTATGTATGTCATCAAACAGCTTGTTGTACGTGTCTGTCACAATCACGCAAGTGTTGTAAAATTCCAACAGCAGGAAAAACAAACCGTAAGCACACTTAACAGCGCCTTCGTTTTCTTTTTGGGTCATACAAGGATTGACTTTGGCGAAAGCACGGCAAAGGAGTTTCACGACTTCACTCTAAGAGCTTGTTTACAAGGTGCACATAACACGTAAATGTGTGGTCTTCAGTCTTTTTATTGCTATGGCAGATGCTCACCACTAACACATGATGATACCGTCATCATTCATAAACTGCTATGGACTCCCAAAAGCCTGATTTTATGAATAAACATACGCTGGTTTTGAGTCATGATAGTATTTCTATATAGTAGCAGCACAGGTAGGATACATTGGTACTATGGGAGTACCAGTTGTGACTGTAGGGTGGTAGGCAGAACTATGAGGAGAGAAAGTGAAAGAACTACTGCATCAAAAGAACAACTTTTGGCAACACTTTCCAGCTCAATTGGTTTCATTGTTTTCTCTTAGAAGTCCATATTCTCCAAAATATTCACACTAACTAATTGCTTGAACTTGTTATCAAAGCAATTAGCAAGCCAAGAGCAGCCTGCTTTAATTTTCCTTAATCAAGGAGTATTCTGTGATAAATCATCCAGCTGGATGCTTGGCGCTGGAGCAGCCTGCATGCTGGGCACATTCCACAAGAACCAGCAGACAAAAGGAGGGAGTTTGCATATGTCTCAATGCTTTTAAACTGCATTCACAAGCATACTGTCCATGTGAGCATACATAAGTATGTCATTCATCCAGTTTCACTCTGCACCTAAGGCTTGCTGAGATACAAAGCTGTTCCATTATACCACTTCTATAAATTATGTGATAGATTCTTAGGCCCTCTCCCTGATATGTTACAATAGCTCAGCCAATGCAGTATAGCTGTAGCCGGTCCTATAACATTGAGACAAGCTAATGTATGGCTTTGACATTTTTTCAGACCAGAGTGGTCCTCAAGTAGTCCAGTTTGGAAGAAAAAGCACCCAACCAGGGCCCAAAACACAATGTTTTTGAGATGATAAATACTAGCCATTAATTTAAAGGTGAATTTCCGTACGCTCGTGCCATTCATCACTAGAATTTTTTCCATTTCCAGAAAATCCGTTCCCGTTAACCTTTTAGACCCTATTCCTGGGCGGTGATGGATGGGCTGCTTAATAGCAGCTCCCAGCACTCTGTAATGAGACAGAAATGAACATAGGATAAAGACCAATGACTAAAGAGGTGTATTACCTTAAAAGGCACTAAAACTAATTTTGGAAAAATCTCATAGTCTGCAAAGTCAGCTACAAACCTGCAGCACGTGGGCGTTGGAGAAATTGCAGAATGAAAAACACTATGGGTGAAGTTGGGTGCAACAATGAAGCTTGGGTCATTGTCATCATTAAGCTACAGTGATTAAGTATCTTTCAGTGAGAAAAGACAGACCTCATCTATCTGGCATGAGGTCTGCAGGCTCATAAAACAAAACTGACACGAGTGGTTTATCAGTCACAGCTTCAGTGCTCAGGACATTTTAGAATTATTAAATGAGCGTCATTCATCTTAATTACTTTAAATGCCGCATAATTATTCAGCCTATATGCGTACACCACCCCCCTCCCAAAAAAAAAAATGGAATTACTTTAGGGGGTAGCAAAAGAGAAAAACTGGAGTGACTGCAGCAGTTGACTGGCTCAAAGGCATTGCTGCCACCACAGATGCCTTATTGCTACTGTTCCAGATAAAATTCATAAAGAATGGCCTTTGGCATGCAACATACTGAACGAACAGCCCGGACTGCTTTAAGTGGTTGTTTGTTTCACTTCTCTGCACAATGGTTGTGTATTATCCAAAACTATTTACTATTGTTTTATCCTACAACATTCCAGAAACAGCCATCAGAGTGAATAGGAGTATATGGACAAGTACAGATCAATAACAGCTACATAATGCAGAACTGAATCTACCGATGGCACTAAAAACACACGCCGTTTGATAGGAGTCAAAAGAGAAGCAACAAAAATGGCAGGCAGAATTTAGCACCAAGAAATTAGATACTAGCAGCAATGTGACACTGTAACTCACTGTACCCGGTCTCATAGGGTATTCTCCGAGCTGTGGCTGCTCATTTTCTTGATTTTGCAAGCTGCTTTTAGTGTGAAAGAGGGATTGCAGAGAGCAAAGTGGTTGTCAACAGTAAGTTAAAACAGCGAAGGCCAAGATCAGCTGTCCCTCCTCATTTAACAGCTGAGTCGTGATACTGGCTGCAAGTGGGACGGAAAACATGAGATGTGAAAACAAACAACAAATCATAGATTCAAAGTCTGAAGTAGAGTAAAAGAAAACCGTGGAAGGGTTTTATTTTACTGCAGCAAATCGGAAGCAGGCAAGCAGTAGGACTGTAGTGGTGCATATGTTGCTCAGCACATACAGTGCTACTTCATTCCTTTAACAGGAAATTACAGCACTCATTGAGAAATAAGCAAAAGGGATATGAAACCATATACATTAACATATATTAGATGGTTATGTGTGTCATTTATGAAAACACAAGAGGCACTAAGGGAGCACACATTCACTGTACTTCACTGTGTGCATCTCAGCGCCTCTGCCCAGGCAATCCAGAGGAACATTACTTTTCTCCTTGCAAATACATGAAGCTGCTCAGTTTCAAGGACAGATCAGCCGCACAGTCTGTCTTTGTTCATTTTCTGCCAAGAAAACTTGAGTCTTTATGTTTGTGAATGTCAAATGACCCCATCTGTCCTTCCATCATTCAAACCCAAGGCTTGTACATGGGCATTTTGTAAAGGTACACCATTTGCTATTTCCATGAGACACCGACTTACTGTAGCTGGAAACTATGAAAGATTGTTTTTCCCCTTCTGTTTTTGTTTTTATTTCAGCAACTAAACTGTTACATAAAGTGTGCCTGAAAACCAACACAGAGTACTATCTGGTAATGGAAGAGAAAAACACTGTTATTATACAATCAATTGTATTATTTTGGGGGGCACCAAGGGAGTGTTTATATGTGGCTCAAATATGGGACAGAATGATTTCAACAACAAATATGAATTTATGTTTAAAATCAAGAGCAACTTTGATTGTATATGAATTCATGCTTGCACATGTTCAGCCTAAACTGTACAATATAGGGTCCAAATTTTAAATAAACAACCCTTGGTGCGCCACATGATGTTCATATGTAAATATCTTCAAACGTATAATGTGTATTCTGAAACATGAGGTGGAGTAAAAAAAAAAAAAAGAGATAAATAAGTAAATGTGTATTATTCATCAAGACAAAAATATTTTGTTAAATAGACTTGAAAAGAAGTGTTATTCGGCAAAAGAGAGTGTGGATTTCTTTATTATGGTAATCCTTTTCGTTTACACAGGACATGTTTCTGTACACCAGAATGGCATGAAAACACACCATTAGCGGCTTGAAAATGTGCCGTTCTTTACTGTGAAAAACACAGCATTTTGCAGGGTCAAGTCTGACTCAGGATGCTGCTTGACAAACCTCCTTAAATTCAGTCATGTGCTCTGTGATAACAAGAAGCAACAAACCCTACGCTGAACCAGGACACAATAAAATACCATAAAAACGGGTCAATAAACGGAGCATTTTAGAACAAATAAAGGTACAATATTTTCTTGGCTCGTGGTTGTGAGAGGAAAAATAAGAAGATACGAGTGCTTAATGGTTTTGTAATGCTCACTGAGTTCAAGGGCATTACTCACAGGTTCATTTCTCCATTCCATTTTATTACAAGGCAGTCCGGGCTTCTATCTCATCCACATTGCTAATTGCCTTCTCCCACCTCCCACCATGGACAAGAAAAGGGAAGCAATTTTATGCAGCACATAGCAATCAATAGCAATTAGGTGCATCCCTGACTAATCCCATTGAAAATGGCATCTTGGGAGACAGCCAGTAGAAGGCCGCTTAAAGCACACATACCTGCAAAAGTTTGTCTTTTCTTCACAGCCAAGTGCCAGCACTGTGACGGAACAATTAATAGTGTTGTTTTCCTGTTCTATATTTAATATTGAATTTCTATCAGTCTTCTTCAGGGACCTACTGTCTCATTCTGTGTCAAACAGACATTCTCAATTAGGTAATTATCTTTTCCTGTAAACTCATGCATTTTATGGAATGTAATTCCACTCTAAAGCCACTCAATAGATATTGCGGCAGACAACAAATTGATCTCACTGTGACAAACATATGACACAGAATTAAACCCCAAATGAACTAGAAATTTGGATCAACAGATGAAAGTGCTCAAAATAAGCTGATGATCAACAGACGGGAGGTTGTTGCATCAGTAGTGATGTGAATGTTGTTTTGAGTGTTGTTGTGAAGAGGGAGAAAATTGCAGTCCAATTCAATCCAATTTAAGTCAGTCAAATTTCCAACCATCACCCACAGTCATCAGTTTCATTTGTGGAGTAAGTTGGGTGAGAATCTGGAGTGGAACGGCTGTTCCTTCACATTAAAAGGTCAGTCAGTTAAAGTGGTTTGGAGCGTCTCATTAGAATTGTTCCTGATGATCTCCCTGTGGATGTTTTCCGGGCAAGTTAAACTCAGTGGCAATCCAGAAAAAGTTGGATGGATTTTATACTATGCGAGTTTCCCTAGGAAGAGCCAAAAGACATCAATAGGGCAAGAGTGGATATCTTGTCTAGCCTGAAGCTACCTTGACCCTTGAACTTGGGGAAGTGGTAGAGAATGAGCAGATGGATGGTGTTCTTTTAACCTGCAAAGATGGGGAAAACTTCAACCTAAATCAGTAGCATGAAGTTACTGTATAAGACATGAGAGCCTAGTTACTTTGCCGTGTCTAGTTATCTCCATGTAACACAATATTGCAAGCACTTAAAAATCCAAGTAGGTTCCTACTAATAATTAATGGTTCCTACCTGTGGCTTCCAAATGTGTAACCGCCTAAAAGGATTTAGTATTGAGTTATAAATGCTTACAACTAGCAGTAAGCAACAGTACCACAAAGTTCATTCAAGTATTTTTTATAGATCAAGGAAGTTAAAACTACCCAACCCTATACAAAACAGCAATTTAGAAAAAAAAGTGTCCCATGATAAAACACAAATATGTGGAGCAAGACTTTATTTTCTCTGGTTTCTTGTACAGATAATCATGTCATGATATCTTGTGACCCCATCAGCGACCAGCTGATGATTGTTGGTGTATACAAACAATAGGAGTGCAGATAGCCACTTTCATTTTAGACTTTAAGCACAGAGCATTAAAACTAAATGACATTATTGTTTGTGATTTCTGTTAACAATCAACTTAATCCCCAGAGATTTAAAAACCCATTATCACCATACTTCGGGGTAAGTGAAATCTTGATACTAAGTTATTGTTCAATATAGAAAAAAGAAACTGTTAGACCGATGTTTGGGGGTCCGGCACAGGGAGGAGGGAGAAGGCTGTGATGCAGTCTATGAGCCAGGTGGAAGGAGCTGACCACACCTTACCTCGTCTAACCACAGCAGGCTTGTAAGGCCCCTGGGGGTCAAAGATGATGTACTGGGTGCAGAGGGCCTGGTCAGAGCCTTGCAGGGCGTGGTAAGCTGCTGCACTCAGGGTTTGTGTCACATCGCTGTCTGGCTTGGGCTGCCGGCTCAGGAGTTGACCTCCTCCTTCACGTAGCAGCTTGGTGAGCTCGTCTTTGGTCGGCGCCTTGAAGGAGCCAAGGAGAAAGAAGAAACAGCCATCGAAGAGTGGTGGAAGCTACAGAAAAAAGAAAAAAATGGAAATGTATGCATCAGTGAGAACTTGGTGAGTGAGCTCCTTGGTCCACACTGAAGCCCAACTGGGAAGACTAGTTACTTGTCATCCTCCTTCATTAAAAC
>JASGAT010396077.1:6102-29926 GCA_030220025.1 Chelon auratus
CCCCCCCACACCGCCGCACGCAGATCCTCCTCCAAACCACTTATTTTTGGAGGATGGATAAACAAACTCCAAGCATTTTTTCATCTGTCGTGTTGTGCAGCGTTTTGCCTTTTGTCAACTGTTAATGTTACAGTACACAGAGTACGGCTATGTTTTGCCAAGGCGGCGGGACTCAATCGCAGATAACATCGGTTTTAAACATCACCAGAGGCCTAAACATGTAAAAGAAACCAAACGGCGGCGTGCAAGTCAACACTGCAGATTCACATCCCTATCTGTAATCAAAGGTTTCCTCACAGCTCCTTGTTTGACAGCGTTGCATCAGCTGTTTTGACAGTGGCTCAGCGGAGCTAACTTTTTTTTTCATCCCACTGCGTCAGCACCGGCATCTTTATTGTTTCACTTCCTACTATGTTGTTTTGAAGATTTCTGAGCTATTGCAACCGAAAGAACTGGTAAATAATAATCCGACTCCGCGTCCCAGTCGAGCTCCGGGCGCGAATGTGTTTCCGTTTACTCTGCACCGAGTGGATAGAAACAAATAAATGCCTGGAACGCGCAGAAAATGCATTCAAATCTCCGTCTCAACCGCAGAAGCCCGGTCTGCATGTTGGTTCGCCGTAATGTGAGGTATTTTGTGTTGTGATTAAATGTCGCTGCACTCGGTTGGAGAGCGGGAGACTGTTTTTAATTTGTCTGAGCCCTTGTTGTCCAGCTCAGAGCGACATAGCCCGGGCCGCTGTCACAGTGACATATGCACCTTCAATTTTACGGCCTTCCATCTCGCACGAGTTATCGCCAGGCCCGCTGTGTTTTTTGACAGCCCTGACGCGGAGACGTCACGAGAACACGGGTTAAACCTGTCGTCCTGTCTCTCCTCTTTAAAAGGCCTCTGGAGTTTCTTTTTTTTTTTGAAAAGTGATGTTTTCTTTGGTCTCTGTGAGCGAATCGCTGAAAAGAAGCTAAGACGGGTAGCTTAGAGAAAGTACCATCCTACATCTGCTTTGTCTCACGTCGCTCTCGTCTCTTCTCCGTCTTTCATTCTTTTGTATCGCGGTTGCCATTCGTTTGGAACGTCCCGGGATCGTCTTTTCCATTCCCAGACAGCTGGAGCGAGTTACTGGCTGCTTGGCGATCGGGCCGGTGGGGGAGAAGCAGATGGTTCAATTCTCATGTCACCCTGTCTGCTTGGCAGAGACATCGGGGAGCAAGTGGAGAAGGATTTACTCGCACACACACACACACACACACTGGACACATACTTTATATACATACACATACGGATGCGCACACAAATAGGATCCATGTACGCGAGCAGAGTTTTTCACACACATTTTTTCCATTTACGTTGGAGGTTTTTACTCGACGCCTTCGTCCAGAGACACTCAAACAGAGCGCGGCCGCAGAGCAAGCGTCGCTCCGAGCCTCCAAAATAAGCAGCGGAAAGACAAAACCTGAAACAACATATTCAGGGGGATCAGCTGTAAACATTTTGCACAAGTGTACACAAGTGTTTGCACTCGCAGATCTGCTTGTGTGGAGATGAAAAAGACACTAAAACAGAAGTCGGGGCAACGCATGCCACAAAGAAAACTGAAAAACGAAAGTCAGAAAGGGACATTTTTATTGATTTTCACTCATCTTTTTCTGTTAAAATGAGAAAAATGTCAAGAAAATTGTAGAAAGAGACAAAAATAAGTTGCCATAACCCACAATTTTGTCTTTAAATTGCAGTCCAAACAACTAAAATAACAAAAATATGAAGTTTTCAATGATTTCACAAAGAAAAAACAATAAAATTTAATCATTTTTAGTTAATAAAAGAGAACGTGAGCACAAAAAATAAGCTGATACATTAATTATGATCCGTATTGCCTCAGTAATAGTTGAGTTGTTTTGTCTCTCATGCCGTTGCCAGGGATGAGACAGATATTAACCAACTATTTATTCACTATTGCCTTCAGAACTACATCTTGAAGCCTTCAGCAGAGCTTGAGTTTGCACAGATATCAAATGGAAACATGATAAATGGGAAAATCTAAATCCTGTTGCGGTGAATGCAACAAGATGTGGCGGAAACTCTGGAAACGCTGTGTTACGAGAAGAGGTTGAGCCTCGACAATAAAACCTTCTACGGCATTATAAAACAAATATAAGTGCATTCAGAAAAAATATTGCAAAAACTAAATAAATAATAAGGTTGCAAATATCAAGCTTTCAAACAAAAAAATCTATATGCTTGAGTCTGGAAACTGGGTCTTCATGCAACAAGACAACGACACAAATCGTTGGGTTAAAGAGAAAAAATAATAATGTTTAGGAACCACCAAGTCAAAGTCCTGACCTTAAAACTATAAAAATGTTGTGGAAGGACCTGAAGCAAGCAGTTCATGTGAGGAAACCCACCATCTCAGAACTGAAGTGGTTCTGCTCTGAGGAATGGGCTGAAATTCCTCTGAGCTGCTGTAGACGACCGATCAGCAGTTACCGGAAATCTTAAGTTGCTGTTGTTGCTGCACAAGGAGGTCACAGCAGCTACTGGAAATAAAGGGTTTGCTTACTTTTGCAACTCACAAATATGAACAAATTATTATTTTTCTTGAATAAACGAACGAACAAATATAATATTCGAGTGTCATGAATGTTTGATTGGGTTCTCATTGTCTACTTTCAGGACGTAATGATGCTTTGAGTCATTTTTATGCAGCCAGACATCAAAAAACAACTTTTTGAACGATCCAAAAATCTGTGTGTACACATTTTTACAGTTATGTGCAACTTACACCTACTTGCCAAAACATTAGGTACATCAGTGTACTCTAATATACATGCATTTTGTTGTGTGAATGCAATGAATCTGATCTAATATATTCATTCATTCATCTTCTGTAACCGCTTGTCCTCTGGAGGGTCGCAGGGGTCATTGGGGCAAGGGGCGGGGTCCACCCTGGACAGGTCTCCAGTCTATCTCAGGGTTAGCTAACACAGAGAGACAGACAACCATTCACACTCACACCTACGGCCAATTTAGAATCACCAATGAACCTAACCAGCATGTCTTTGGATGGTGGGACATGTGGGACGTTTTGGAGGTTTGAGGTGCTGTTAAACTGGACTGACTGACTAAAATGTCAAAATAATAGGAACATGCATGGGTACAAGACGATACGGTTCAACAGTGCTATGAACCACCACCTCCAAAATGAAAACACAGACGAATCAGCAGCTCTCAGATAAGATTTAGTTCAAATCTTTTCTCTAGTGTACCTAATGATCTGGCATGTTGGTGGCGTGTGTGTGTGTACGATGCGGTTTCCTCTATTTTGCAAACAAAAAAAATGTCAATGAAAGCTTATGTTACACTTTAATAGGAACAGTATGAACAAGGCAGAGAAATAGAGTAACCCATGAAAAGTCAAAAAAACCCAAACTGTTTCGTTTCCAATCATAAAACTTGACTAAAGCTGTAAATATTGGATGAAAATGCTTTGCTTTTTCTTGCTGGGTAAACAACTTAAATGACAAAACAATTCTCCAGACTGTTCATTTCTTTTTTTTTTTTTTTTAATAAACGCCCACATTCTCACACAGCTCAGCTCCACAGCGGGTCTATGCAGTAAATGCACAAAAAAAAAAAAAAAAATTATCCACTCTCAGATTTATTAATATTCACGTAATTACAATCACATTTTCCCCCGCTGCAACATCAACAATGGCCGTGCCACGCACCACATTCACGGTTTATTTAAAACATACTTCTGGAGCCGATGTGGTCCCTGGAAAAGTTGTGTTCTACTCAAAGTCTTTTTTTTTTTTCTTCTCTCCTGTTTGTTTTCGCAAAATGAACCATGTTAAATTTCTGGGGCAGTTTAACTCCAATAATTGTTTGCTGAATGTTTTTTAGGGTTTGTTGTCGTATCTAGTTTTGGCAGAAGTGCGGGCTGCATTCCTGCGGTGCACGGCTCGGCCATCGTGCTCGACGAGGCCTCGTCCCCAGCTGGGGCAGGAGGGGACTACTGTTTCTGCATGTGTGTATATGTGTGTGTTAATGTTGCACACACACACACACACAGTAGGTGGGAGGTATCCGTAGCATGAAGACCCTGCTGACAGCTGCAGACAGGTGGGAAACCTTACAATAACATTACACTGGAGTTAAGGGAATGCCGGTTTATGTGTGTGTGATGAAGTGTGTGCATACATGCTCCATGTGTATATCTCCGTGTCAGACTGAATGCATGAATTCATAAGTCAGCTGATAAATATGTTATCAGTTAGCCAGCGCAGCGTGCTGGTATTAATAACGTCAAAACGAAGGTTCTTTAGCTCGAGACCGAAATCAAAATGTTGTGTTTCTTAGAAATTATCCTCTAAATTCTTTAATTGCTTAAACGTGACGGACGCTTTTGGTTCTTTGTGAGCACCAGTGTTGCCAGATCAGGTGGCTTCACGCCCAACTGGGCAGAAATGTTGAAATGTATATTTAAATATTGGTGCTTTTACATCTATATTTTGTGTTGATTCAGGGAGTAACGTATACCGCGTAGTTCCAATGTTGTATTTAGGATAGGATAGGTTTTATTTGTCACATGCACAGTTATACGTAGTACAATGCACAGTGAAATGTATTTTTTTGTACCTGCAGCAAGTAATACAGTAAAAACAGTAGTTATTGCACACAAGGTAAACAATATAAGTATTAATGTAAAACTGAGAAAAATAAAATAAAATATAGACTGTCAACTTGAAATGTAAACTTAAAGGTTGTAGCTCTTGTATATGCATACATTTACAATAGTTTAAAGCAGCTATGTGATTAAAGCGCAGTAGAGCAGTGGTATTTAAGTCCGGTTAAGGCTCAGAGTTGAGCAGGCGGATGGCGTGGGGATAGAAACTCTTCTTCAGCCTCTCAGTTTTTATCCTCAGATAGCGGAAATGCCAGCCTGATGGCGGTAGGGAGGAGAAGAAGAAGAAGTGTCCGGGGTGACTGAGCGGTTCCAGGATCTTCTTGGCCCTTAGCCTGCGACATATTTAACCTTGGTTTGGTTTGTGTTTACATTGCAGTCGAGGGCAAAGCACTGACACGCCCTCGTCTTGCAAACAAGTTTTGCGTCAGTTCCCAATTTTGCAGCAAAACGTTGATTTCAGGAAATGATCAGTTTGAAAATGGAGCGTCGGCAGCGAGTGTGGTCACTGGCATTTATCACTGTTCAGAGTTCTGTATGTGAACGTGTACGGTTTGACCGAGGACACTCTTCCAAAGACGAATCAGTTAAACTGCTTGGTTATACATCTGTACCGGTCCGTGGGTAACATGGAAAATGAACCACTTCAGGGAGCAAATGCAAACAGACTGAGACCACCGCCTCTAACTGGGCTCAGCTCCTGTTCATTTGTTCCAGGACTGACAGTGATTGTTGTGTTCACTCAAGTGCAGGAGGAACCAACCTGAGCAATACACACTTCCTGTTTCGACACAGGTGTGAAAGCACCTATAGATTTGGGAAAGTTTTGTTAGTTTTTCTAAACGCGCCACTAGTTTTGTGAGAGACCGTGGTTACCACATGGGAAGTCGTTTATATTGATATTTTATTAATATATAATAATATTTATCTTATCTTATCTTACAGATAATGCTTGATGTTCAGCTGTAAGTCATGAACCACTGCTGAGCTGCTGCTGCTAGGCACCTGCTAGCATCTAGAAGCCAGCGTAGCAAGCTAACAACCGGCTAGCGTAGTGCAGGAGACTATAGGACTAAATGCTAACTTACCGCCCACATGCAAAATTTCTATGTCATAACTCTTGACCTCTGACCTTAACTGACCAGTAACAAACGACGAGAGGGTGCTGTATGTGGTTGTGTCTCATGAACACAGTAAACATGATATGCAGGCAGCAGTACTCTTTATATTCTGATGTATTTGGGTTTGAGGTCAAGAAATGGTTCAGTGGATGGTTTGAAAACTCAAAAAGTCTGCACAAACCCTGCAGTGACTTTATATTTTATATATTTCATTACACAAAAAAGGAAGACGCACTTCAGCTTTGCGAATACACTAATTCACATGACAGTTACGACTCTGAAGAAGGCGCTGAATCCAAAAACAATGTTATTAGTCTGGATCCCGGCGGGGACGTCCAGCGTCCCGCGTCGCTCTTAAACCTTGCGAGGACTTTCCCGCAGCGATGCGAATAAAATTCCTGGGGAAAACCTGGAATTCTTGTCATTCTGGGGAATTCAATTAGTCAAACGTGTGGATATTGAATATCAGGACATAACATCCGTGGCAGTCTTCAAAGTCCCACGCGTGTGTTTTATCCATGCCCCCCTGCAGCTGAAGAATCTTCACCTGTGCACCGAGTTCATCTTCCTCGTCTTACCTCCTCATCACGAGGCCCCCTGCCTGGTTGCTTCTGCATGAGTGCTGCAACACTTGGGGGAAAAAAAACAAAAAAAACAAACCCACACGTGCAAGATATCTCAATCAAGCCAACATGAGTCACATCAAAAGTGAAATGAAAACTGGAAGGAATTCCTCAGAAGTGGCTTTTTTTTTTTTGTTATCTGTAACCCGGGATGTGCTTTACAAATGTGTGCAGGACGTCCATAACCGAGCTGTCCCTCGCTGGGTTTTTATGGTGAGATAAAAGAAAACCGAGGAGGGTTATCTCCGACTCGGCTGACATTCCAAGTCAGAGGATGGTGTTGACTGCAGGCCGCTAATTGAAGACACATTTGAAAGATGTGTGCCAAACGGGCTTCGACCGACCAGGCAATCCTGGTGCAAGAGGGCCCTCCAGTGGCCGGGGCACTTGTGAAGAAAAATGCAACTGCTGCCCTGTCAACACTTCAGATGTGTCAAGCATGATGCAGAGCAGGCACTTATGAGTGAGTGGAGTTTTCTAGGAGTCAAATCAGATGCCTTGATTGCTGCTGGAGAATATTCTGAGGTGTTTAAAGTTCGCTGACAATTTGGGAGGGCTTAGGATTTGACATTTGATCAGTATTTATGACGTCTTGCGTGTGTTTTCATTCCAGTTTGTACTCCTTCAACCCTTTGAATTAGGAAAGCTAGACTAGTGCCATAAGCATAAGGAACATTTCTGTAATCTCCTTATTAATCATATAAAAAATATACTAAGTATATGATTTTTATATTTTAATCAAATCAAGAGCTGCTAGTTACTGCTGGTCATGATTTATATTTCGCTAACGGTAGCCAATTTCAGGTGTTAAAAAAAAAAAAAAATACACCAGTCAGCCACAACATTATGACCACTGACAGGAGAAGTGAATAACATTTAAACCATCTTGTGACAATTCAGTGTTCTGCTGGGAAACATTTGGACCTGGCATTCATTGGTGTGGATGTTACTTAGACATGTAGCACCCACCTAGACCAGACCAGGCACCCCCACCCCATAGCAATGACACTCCTTGATGGCAGCAGCCATCCCCAGCAGGATGCAGCCACAAAAACACTTTAGGAAGAACTCAAAAAAACATGAAGAACAGCACAAGGTGTTGACCTGGCCTCCAAATTCACTAGATCCCAAACTCATCAAGTATCTGTGGGATGATCCACAGAGGCCCCTCCCCTCAAAGCCCCCCCTACTAACAACATTCTGTTGCCAGACACCACAGGACACCCTCAGAAGGACCATGTCCATTCTCTGATGAGTCACCACAAGGGAGACCTACACAATGTTAGGAAGGTGGTCATAACGTTATGCCTGATCGGTGTACGCACTATTGGTTTCATGCCATGGTTCAGATGTGCTCAAAACTCTAAATAGTATAATGTTAGTGAAGAAACAACGCAAGAAATGCTAAGCTAACGTCAATCAAGACAGCGAAACAAGCAAAACTACAGTTTAGCCAGCTTTGCGCTTCACATTAGCAGCAATCATTGTCCGCATCAACTTTTAGACAGCTAGACTCCATCAACCCCGCAGCTTTCCTCTCCCAGAGGTATCAGCATTTGGCACAGAATGATTAAACATGGATTGGCATTCTGTAGCACTGACGCAATTCAGCCGATAACGTTAAAACTAAAGTGTTTATGTCTATGACTTTGGAGAATCTACCCAAAGCTTCCACCAAAGGACATATTTAAAACCTACTGATTTGTCTCTTGATGAAATTTACTCTAATGGAGCCTTTTTCATTTAAAGAGTCCTGACATGATTACCTTTTTAAAACACAACATGGGTTGAGGCAGCGGCATCTCAGCTGATGCTTTAATTGCCAAACGGAGAGAAAACAAGACAGACATCCCCTCTTTCACTAACGATGTTGGACAAAAAAAAAAGAAACCCTGACCGAGAACATTTGCGAGTTCTCACTTCTTGTCTTATCAAGTGCCAGAAGAAAGGCATGATGTTTGAAGAAGAGGTGGAGAGAAGAAAACACAGATGGAGTAAGGAAAAAAAAAGAAAAGAAAAAGAAAAGCTCCAAAACAATCCTGCCCTGGCACACAAAAGGCATTTCAGGTCTGAGAGAAAATAGTTTGCAGCTGTTCCTGCCAAAGCCCGAAGAGGAAATGTTTACAATCCGGTGCACCTTGTATATCACATTGATACCAGAAGGATCTGAAATCTCGTCCCGAAAAAAATCTTTTGAACAGTTTAAGGGTGACAGAAGTTGTAAAAAAGCTCAGCTAAAGCATCATTTTGTCATGAAGTCAGATCAGAATCAACCTCTGAATGCTTTTATGTTGAGTTTCGTGAGAAGGTGGACACCATTCACGGGTTTACGTGGTAAATACGAATCGGTTAGCTTAGCTTAAAGACTGGTTAGCTTAAAGACTGGAAAAGCACGTTTTTGCCACATGTCCAAAAAAAACCCTTCAGAATTTAATCTTCAAAGAAAACCTGCCTCATAAGCAAGGCCCCTCAACCTTATGGACATCTAGCTTCTCGTTTTGCAAGAATGAACTTACAGATCCAGCCTAGAAATCAAAAACAAAGAAAAAAAAACAAGGCTTTGTGTTCTCTCCTCTAGTCCTTTTGTTTCCAGTTTTCTCTTGTTACATCCCAATCAGCTCCCTCTCTGCAATCAGAGCCTGCACACCTGAAGCCTATCCACCTATCTAACCATCCCACGCCTTTAGGTCTTCAGCCGAGCTCAGCATCACTCTATTTTCTCCCCCTTAGCAAAAAGTAATTTATTGAAGTGTACTACGAGTATACATACTTTAAGTATACTTTTACGAACTTAAAAATGTTCCAATTTAGTCCAAAGAAGTATTAAAATAGCATACTTTCTAGTACGCTACAAGTACATGGTCTGTAGTATACTTGCTATACTTATATTTATACTCAAGCATACTTAATAAAATGAACTTTGCCTGCCGACCATCATCACCCTCAGCTTCACATTAACCTGCAAATATTAAAATAACTGTCACTTCATAAACAAAAACCACACCTTAATTGATGCAAGGGACTTTACTGGAAGACTGGACGTGAAGGAAATGGATGGAGGGATGAGAGGGGTCGAATGCGTACATGGAAGATGGTAGAGGAACCCAGGGAGTGAGACTCGGGGTGGGGCGAACATCTTAAGAAGCTTCCCCCTGGTTCCTTTAATGAACAATGGAGGTGGAAAAGCCAGGGATGGGGGTTGAAAACTGAGTCTAACAGAGAGGGAGATGGTTACCTTCATAGGTGTGAGCAGGAAGTAGTCATTTTTCACCACAAACCTCTGGATCTGTGTCCTGCTTCTGGGTTTGTTTTGCACCACCATGTTGCAGCAGGAAGATCTTTCCCAGCTGTTTAGGTCATGCTAACGGTTTCCACCAACCTTAAGTGTTTATGCTAAGCTAAAAGCCTGCTAGCTGTGACTGATATTTCCCATACAGTAAAAAAGCAATTTTCTAAGCACATTTATTAACACAATTTCTACAGATGTGAACTGATGAATTGTGAATTTCAGTATATTTAAAGAAAGAAGGCCAAGTAGCAGGACCTGATTGATGAGGCTGGCATCAAAGGATGGCACGCAGCCTTATTCCCGATCGATGTAGGCTGTCGAGGTTTCCCCGCAACATCAGTGCGCAATTTCCTGCAAAAGATCGGGCCAAACCCTAAACAATTGCAGAAGGCCACTGGGGAGCCGAGACCAGCTCCAGGTGGTTGTGGCTGACGAGGAACTGCAGCTGGAACCCCTCTGCAGGTGAAGGCTAACTCAGCCTTAGCTGCACCACTCAGGAGAGGAGTACAGGTTAAATGGCGAAACATCTGTGAACTGCTGAGGATGCAGAGGGGTCTTCAATTGCCACGTCCTAAGTTGCTCCTGCCGTCTCTGCTTGTAGCAAAGCATCTTTGATGTTTATTTCATCTTTCATCGCCAAACGTAACCTGAACTGGCGTTTCTATCACTTATACTGTAATAGTTGAACATTTTTCATGCTGTCTGTGGTGGAGCGGTTGAAGGAAAATCCTCAACATCTTCTGAATGAGATCATGAAACATTGATTTGAAAGCTGAACATCCAGTTACAACTTTCTCCTTCGTCTGGCCATCCTGGAAATCCACTTTAGAGCAATTCATCAAAATTTAGCATTATGAACGTTGGCAACACCGACAGCGTAATAACTATGAGAAACAGGCACCATAACATCAGTCAAAATGCCGTGCCAGTGTAAACACTCAATAGACTGGAAAGAATATTTCTCAGCATAAAACACATCTGTCTTCCAGACCGTTGATATTAGGCTTCGTACGACAGTAAAGGGAGGTTGTTCCTCCCAGCCGGCCGGAGCTGGAACGACCTCGTTGCTGTGCTTCACCTGTGCTCTGGACGGTCTGGGCAGCTTCCACAGCCGTCTGGGGCTCATCGCTGCCTCCGCACACACATACACAAACACACACAGTCACCCTTCAGTCACCCCTCGGGCTGTAAAATAAGCCGCCACCACATGCCAGCTAGGGGTCACCGGCGTGTCAACATCTTGCCTCTGTCAAGCAAGACGACACATAGGCACGTGTTCGCATCACTACGTTAAAGTTGAACCGGTTTCCTTTCGGCTCTGCCTGCTAAGCCGCAACTTCAAGCTCAAACTAAAACCGGAAACGCTGCTCGAAGAAGTGAAGACCAACCAGAGAGAGCTCACAATGGACAGTTTTGTGATTTCACGAACAAGACCATGCCACATGCCATTCTATTTCCTGTGTTTACCTATAAAAGTGTATTAACCCTTTCCCTCTCTGTTTGTCTCAGTTCTCAAGCCTCCCCTAAGTAAATCACTAGTAAAAAGAAAAAATAGGTGTAAAACAAATATGAAATAGTATAAGAAAAACTGTACAAGATTTGCATATATACAAGAAATAGAGTAAATATACACCATACACATAAGAGACTTAAGCACAGTTTATGCCTCTGCAGGACGTAGATGCCGTAACCTATGTACGTAGCCTACGTTGGTGCGAACCATTTGTACTTCCACTCGTCAGTCTGGCTCGCTCTGTAAAAACGCCACCCAAACACTAGAGCACTAGTTGGCGCTGTGTCTTTTTTGCCAGTTGGGTTAATTTTTGTTTCTACTTCCTGCTTTGCTTTAAACAATGGTGACTGAAACATTGGCCAAAATTTCGCCGAAGTCGAGTCATACAAATGTTTGCATCTCCAAACCTCCTCAGTTAACCTTTCCTTGATGCGTTCCGTCTTTATTGATCCAAAACAATCGATTTGAAAATTGCAGAAATAAAGAAGTGGCTGGAAATACTAAAGCGGAAACACGCTACTACCAAGTGGACCAATCACTGCTCTTGCACTTTGCGTCGCGATGTGTAGTTACATTTCTGGGAGAAGGTGCACATCAGGCTACGGCAGGGGTCGCGTCATTGATCGTTTTTTTTAAAAGTGACAGAAAAATGTGAAGGCCGTCCATCATTTTGACAGATTGCAATTCACACCCCTGACCACTAGGTGGCGAGTGACCTTATTAATTGGCTCTTGTCTCTCATCGCAGTTTGCGTTCCAGACATTCCAGATTTCCTGGTACACCGATTACACTGACACTGCACACATCAGAGCTCGGCTAACCATAGACATGCAGCTAACGGCTACCAAAATGGAATTTGCATATCACCGACCGAAGCACTTCAACCCTACTGTACCTGTTCTGAGTACGGACAAGACATGTCGGCAGCCGTAACCTTTTTTTTTTTTTTTTACCATTTAAAGTCAAGTGAAAGTCAAGTGACGGGTAAAAAAAGAATTATGACAGGATTTTTATGACCCGGTCAGTCAAAATGACCGACAACGAAAAAGTCTAGCGCAACCTCTGGGCTACGGTGTTAGTCTTCTGCGTCAATTTGAGGCCATAGCTACGTTACAGCCCAGATCCTACGTAGACCCTAAGTCGCCTATAAGGGTAATCCGATCAGATATTTTAATCGCCCAATCCCAGTCCAAAGCCAATCTTAAATAAGCAAAAGCTCTTCCCCTGTAGTTTCCTAAAGTCTTTCCTTGTCTTCCTTATCTTCTCCTAGAGTCTGGATTCAGTCCAATAAATATTCCTGTCAGTTAATGAAGTGTGGAGAGGGTAGCTCGTACCTTGGCTCCAGAAATCTTCTAGTCATCCAACGCCATAAACTCCCTAGCGCTGTTTTTCTCCTTGACGCTGTCTCCAGGAAACTTTTCTCTTCCTTCAAACGCAGCGTTCAGTCTTTGTTGTTGTCATTTGGGAACACAGCCTTTGCCTGAGAGTGCTCCAGTTTGTGATTTTATATTGTACCACCTCACCAAACACCCACATTGCACAATTCACAAATTTCCAACGTTTCTCCACACAGCAGAAAGCTTGATTTTCTTTCTTCTTCTTCTTCAGTTTTTGTCAGCTTTGACGATTGCCAACCACCCTTAAATCAGACGAAGAAGAAGAAGTTTTGACGCTACATGGACGTGGTTTGTGCTTACATTTCCATCTCACTGTGCTTCAGTTTCCTTGCATTTTCGCATCTGCTTAGCTTGGGTATCAAATGAACTTAAGAACCCAGACCCAGAACTCCCTCTTTAGCTTTGCATCTCAGCTATTTGTTTTGTTTACAGCAAAGATTCATCCACTTGTGTTTCTTTAAAGGCAAGAATAGCTTTGTGTTTACATGCAGCTTTGTGCCGTGAGGCTGCTCGCCGCGCTCAGCTCGGGCGGCGACTGTTAATCTCCCGCCGCCAAACAAGGCCCCCTCAAAATCCCGACACCTAACCCTTGTGTGTATTTACGCACACCACCGTCAAACATTTACATACTCGCCTGAACATGGATGATCCTGCTCTGTTTTGCATTAGCATGTGACTGAGGAATTCGCCCTTTTCCTCCAGAGAAAGTCCCTGAGCATCCATAGTAATCAATTTGATGAAACCAAACAGGAGTATACACGGAGGACACGGGAGTAAACAACTTCTGACTCAGCTGAACCCGAACACTCATCTCCTCGAGGAGCGAACAAGACGTGACTCCATGTTTCTAACACTTTGTATTTTAGCTTCGGCTCCAAACCGCAAACAACTTTTTGTGAGTGCGGACAGAGGGGTAATTCTCTAAATGGACCCCAGTCCTCATAAATATTTAATAAACATTTTCTTCTCACAATAACTGAGCCTTTTCCAAACCCACGAGGTGCTCTTTATAACCCATACACTGTAAGCTACACGCTCGTGGCACGTAATCTGTTGTATAAGCAAGTGCACCGACGAAATTCACACGTGGAAATACAAGTCTCATGGTCTCCTTTTTTTTTAACAAGTCTCACTCTTTTAATGGGTATATCCTGGTGTTAAATGTCCGTAATGTGTTTTCCCTGGCTGTGACGACGCTCGGACATAAACATGCTATTCTTGCTTCACCTATAATTGTTCTATTAATAACGTATATAACGTCTGAGTCTGGTTCTGCATGGAAAGGCGCAGGAGTATTTACTGCGTGCAAACGCGACCTGTTTCCAGCTGCCACACGTTGTTAATCTCCGTCTACACCTCGGCCGTTCGCAGCCCATTTAGGTCAGACTCCGTTGGCGCTTGGCGGTCAGAGGCCGAGCCGCTGCCGCCGCCGCCACCGCCGCCCTGCCACTGATGTCCCTCGTGGTCAAGGCCGCTGCCGCAAATCCGGGGCCACACCTTTGCGGCGGGACGTACAGTAAAGTCTGAGCATCAGCATCACCTCGCGTCTTGTACCTCTGCCCTCAACTTTAGTGTTACACAACCCCTTAAATATATGCTTACATTGCTCTCCAGTGACTCTCTGAAGGACAAGAGTACTTAGACACGGACCACCCGTAGTGGCATTTGACAGACCTGGGTCTAGATCCCTGCTTTTTTATTTTTATTTTTTTTCAGGGGAACTATTGAGCGTTGAAAATCCAGACTGCGGAGCGCCAAAGGTTTTATAGCCGTAGGTCTGCTGAGGCTCACTGTACATCCGTGAGTTAACAAGTCGACTGTAGCGTGCTTCGACGGCGGCGTTTATAAGAGGCCGTGAGAGGCGATTGGCCGCGCTCTCGTAAAATGTCTGTAAAGAGGTGGCTGGAAAATGGAAGAGGTCATTTTTCTGCGAAGGTTCTCAGTCATCCAGGTCGTGGTCTACTGAAAAACAAAGCTAAAGAGAAAGGAAATGGGACCTTTATTCCAAGTAGCTTCTTCAGTTCTAAAAGACAAGTGGGGAGTTGGAGGTGTTGTTCATTAGAAACTCCCATGACTGGGGTCTGTTAAAGACCAAATACTTACCTGTAGTTGGAGGACTTCAAGAAACTCTACATGTCCAGTTGTCCTTGTTTCAGATGTCATATTGGTTGACTCACACCCATGAGGAACTACTGGCAGCTATTGGCGTGTTTTAAGAGTTCCTAAGTGTTTTATGCACACATTTTCTTTACAAATAAGACAACGATCATCAACCAATGTCCTAACTACATTGCTAGCTACACAAATTGTTTGCTTGCAAGGCTCCTAAGACTGCTGCTCATTGTGTTTCTTCAGCACTCTCTACAACCTCGTATCGTAGCACAGGCTGTAATAACCGTTGCTCTAAACGTGGCATAAATCTTCATTATTCTGATTTCCTTACAGTCAAGTATCTTGATTTCCTTGTTTCCCTTGTTGCCTTTGTTTATGTGTTTGACAGTAGTTCTGTTTGGTCCAGCTTGTTAGAGGATATTTGCACTTTTACAACCCATCAAACCACCTTTAAATCCGTACACTTCCCTGCAGTCTAATAGGCGTTTGACCCGACTGGCATCAACTGGAGTGTAAATGAAAGAACAGGGAGTGTGTTTCTGTTTCGTGTAAAGTCAGCTTCATTGTGTGACGACGTTAAAATCCAGGATTAACTTAAGGTGTACTGCCTAATTATCGCACAGGGAGAGGTAATGAAAATCAGTGTTTTGGTTGATGACTAAGATGCTGAACTAATCCTCGGGCTGAAAACTTTTTACAAGAGTCAGTGGAAAGTATTTCAAGAAAGCTTTTAAAAGTTTTTGAAAAAAAAAGATTTTTCTCAGCCACGGACACACGCTCAACACTGATGCTGAATTAATTAATGTCGCTTTAAAACTAAATATAGTATAATTTACACCTGTAAGACAGATGGTAAAACACCAGGATGCGACACCAAAGACAGGTGTTACTAAGTCCACTACAAGTCAGCATGCCAAGCTCTCCAGTTTTGAGTCGATGTTTGGTTCGACCCAAGTTTGTGGTGACAACAACGTGCAGTTACAGCAATCAGCCACAACATTATGACCGGAGACAGGAGAAGTAAATAGCATTGACCATCTTGTGACAATTCAATGTTCTGCTGGGAATTCGTTGGCATTCATTGGTGTGCGTGTTACACCCACCTAGACCAGACCAGGCACCTCCACCCCATAGCAATGACACTCCTTGATGGCAGCAGCCATCCCCAAGGCCCATGTCCATTCTCTGATGAGTCACAAATGTTTTGGAGGCACAAGGGAGACCTACACAATATTAAGAAGGCCGTCATAATGTAATGCCTGATTGGTGTATATTGCACATGCAAGCGTTTTCAGACAATGAAGCGCATCGTGTGTGAGTCTTAATCTTTTAAATCTCTTCATAAAGATTCTTGCTTGACAAGAGAAAGCCATGCTCCAAGTGAAGAGATGTGATCACTAGAGTAACGGTTTACCAAACTCCTAGAGGGGGAACAATCAGTGGAGCTTCATTTTGGTCTAAACAACACGTTTGTTGTTTCCTCTGCACGCCAGCTGCTGGTTTTCCTGCGAGGATTCACTGGCAAAACAACAAAAGGGAACATTCTCAGGTGCTCTCGCTGGCGGTGTTGATTACCAGCTCTGAATAATGGACAATTACTGAAAACTGTGACCAGACAAACTTTAGGCACATGTGAGGTGCATGTGTGACACACCGAAGCAGGACAGGAGCCCGTTTGAATGAGAGTGTTTTTCATTCAGTCATATATCACAGAGACAGAGGACAATAGTGGAAGAAGAACAATGAACGTATGGTTTCACAGGTATGTGTTTCCAAGACTGTTTTGTTTTTTGTTTTTTTTCTGAAACAATGAGTAGGAATTAAGCTAACCACACACACAAACATCCAGCAGTTAAACTCTGGTTTGCATAAGGTGGGAAGAGAAAGCGAAGACGTTCAGGCTCCAGGCTTCTGTCCTCATGGAGGTTTTTGGTGTCCGTTGATAGGGCTCCCCGCCTGAGGACAGAAAAATAAACTGTAATTGAAGATGACTATGAACAGAGGAAGGGAGATCGGAGAGAGTCAAAGGTCAACAAACGTCTAGATATCAGGGTTAAAGCTCAGTTTAAAGGACGATTCTAGTTTGTTTCATCCTCATGTGTTGCCTCACGATTCCACCTCCACTGTAGAGAATCTGGGAAGTTTGTTTGGGTGCAAGGCCTGATTTATTCCTCAACGACTGACCCCTCGTGACAATTGTTGAGGAAATCCAAACTGGACCCGGCTCGGTACAGACATTCGACCCAGATTATCTGGTTAACAGGAGGTGTTTATCATTCCTATAATCATCCAGGCCATCCTAGTTAATATCAAACATATTCAATGTTTAGGTTTTAAAATCTAGATGATTACATGAGTCTATAGTCAGTCTATAAGGGCAAGAAGCAGCTCATGTGTCGTCAATGGACGGTGAACATTCACGGCTAACATTAGCTAGTGTACTACTGTTGATAGATATTAAAACTGAACATGAAAATGGCAGAAGACAGAGGTTCCTCATGTAGAGGGTTGGGTTTTTCCATGACTTTCTCATGGAAAGACCTGGACTGAGTAAATAAGACAAATCAGTCTGGACTGACTGAAAATATGCAGCTGGGGGAGCAGCACGGTTTGAATCATTTAGCTTAAATTTGATTTGAAAATGTATTCATGGTGTTTTGGAAGGTGCAGTTTTCGCATTTACTCCAGCTTTCTCCCACCATTCATAGACATGCTCGTTGGTTTAACTGGTGATTCTAAATTAGCTGTAGGTGTGCATGTCTTTCTGTGTTAGCCCTGTGATAGACTGGAGACCTATCTAGGGTTTACCCCACCTCTCACCCAATGACAGCTGAGATAAGCTCCAGCCCCTAGTGTCCTTCCACTATAAGCAATAACAGATAATGAATGAATAATGAATAAACATGTAAAGTCTGTCGGCTCCCCTCCAGTCCTTCTCTGAAGAACATCACATCTCCACAACCATGTTCTCATCCACCTTTTGTTTTGTTTTTCTCCGTGCATAGTATGTTGTTGTTGTTGTTTCTTCTTCTTTTGGTTTAGTTGACCTGCTAGACTTGGGCAGCAGATGGCATAAATTTACAGTAAGTTGATTCATCGTAGTCTTCGTTTACCCCATAGACTTTTATTTTTAAAATCTAGATGATTACATGAGTCTAGAAATATGGACAATTCGTCTTCCTCGCATTGGCCAAACTGACGCCATTTTCCCGGGGATATGGGCAGCGCCGTTTTGCGAGTTTGGAGCCAGAATCTGAGCAGAACGGTCCAAATTGGGCCCAAGTCCCGCCCACTAACATGGAGGAGGTGGAGCTTATGACCTATATTGCAGCCAGCCACCAGGGGGAGCTCTACTTGTCTATGGTTTAGCTAACATCAGTTAACAGGATGGTGCATTTACTCCTCTCTGACCTGGCACAATAAAAATCTCTACATTTTTCAAAATCCTGAGATGAATAACTGTGATGTTTCCCCTCAAGTGTGCAAAGGAGCCACGTTTTAAAAACAGAATAAGTTAAAACAGCTACTCAGGTAAATGATAACCACATATCACTTTCTATTATTCTTAAAGTTAGAGTTTATTTTCCTGCTGCTCAGAAGACAAGAACAAAGCCCAGAGGGTCTGGAGACAATAACGGTATTATAGGGCTAACCTTCGCTCCAAAATGATATTCACTTGTCATCCACATTTAGCTGAATTATAACAAAGACTGTGAACTGTCTTTCACCGCCCTCGACTGAGCTACAGCTCTCTCATATAATGTTTATCCAGGCATCAGTTTCATTTCCTTTCTCAGTGTGTCATCGAGGAGCGATACTTATGTCTACAAAATGTAAAACTGCCGTTTCCATAAATCACGTCAGAGCTGGTAATGTGTTTTATCGCGGCTGTTTCCTCCATGTCTCCGGCAGTCCCTGCTCCTCCAGCTAAATTCCCTCCCTCTCTCTCAGCTCTGCAGGGACTGAGAGAGAGAAAGAAGAAGAAGAAGAAGAAAAAAAAAAACCTCTCTGCATCATCTGCACTCAATCAGAATAATTATCCCGAGAAATGCACTGCAGAGCCTGTGAGAGGTGAGGGGGAATGAAGCACAGAGGCTATTGGCAATCACCTCCCTCCAGTCATTATTAGTCATCGCTTTGCTGCTTTGGGAAAGGACCTGTATGGATTGAAAGGAAGCCATTTGCAGCAGATAGACAGGCAGGCAGGCAGACAGTTAAAAAAGGCCTGATGTGACTCGGATGCCCAGAAAGTATCAGCGATCTCTGAAGGCTCTGGCAGCCACAGCCGCTCCTCTGGGGCCTGGCAGCCGTCCGCACATAGAGCATTAGCCTTATGTTCTGTCTGTCAGGCTTCCTCTTATCCTCAGTATTTAAGACACCGAACTTGTCATTCTGATGATGTGGGAGCTTTTAAAAATCCCCAAAGCGGCCGGCAGACACCTTTCACTTCTAAAAAGCCCTCCAGCAGGATGAAGTGTTCGAGGTACTGTCAGGATTCGCGAATGCTTGCTGGAGGAGTTCTTTGTGGGACGTTGTGGGGTTCCTGTTTGATTGCAAAATGGCTTTGCAAAAACCCAAAAGTACCTCAAAGGCCTCTAACTGTTTTTGTAAAGCACGCAGCAGACAGACTGAGAAAAAAAAAAAAGCAAAACACTGATTAGAGTCCGGTGCCCATGAAGTATCAGTTTTATTAGCGTTCTGGCTGCCTTACGAGTCCACGGGGGACTGGCAGCCGTCCTCAGATGAATATCGCTGTTTTGAATTTTTCCTTCACCCCTGAGATTTGCACTTGTCTCTCAGCCAAAGATATTTTAAAGATTAGATTGGTCACTTTTAGGATGTTTTCTAAAATCCAAAGGCAGCTACTTGTGAACCTTTACCTTAAAGAACTTGTTAGAAGTTTGGGCTACATGGTTAGCCTAGCTTAGCATAAAGACTGGAAACTTGTTGTGGTTTTCATGGCGGATTAAGTGCAGCACTATTCCTTGACTGGGAGGATCTGCTAGTTAACCGTCCAATAATGACAAAACATGCTTATTCTAAACTTAATTAGTGAACTTGAGAGATGATTGATTCTGTGGTTTGACCCTTGGCTTGCCCTGTAGTTTGGGAAATAAGAAAGCGATGGAGCGGTAATACGGTTGGCGAGCAGAAACGAGTCTCCCCAAACTGAAACAGACAAAGAGCAGCAACGTCAGCCCTAAAAATGACTATCTCAACTAGAATAAAGCCACCTGTGTCCACTATATAGAATATTACGTTGCACGTAGGAGCAATTACTTTATCAAAAAATCTTGACTCAATTTTAGGGGCAGCATGGAGTGATTTGATGCAAATCGTCTTGCATTTTGTGGTGGTCCTCAGTCATCCAGGTCAATCCAAAAAATTATGGAACAAGGGCAACTGAGGTGACAGCTTCAGTTGGCACCTGAAGGACAAAGGAAACTCCCTTGAAGACAGATGGTTTGAAAGAGGAGTAAAGGACACAATAAAGTAATCTGTCCACCCCCATTCAGAGCTTTAAGCATGGTTTATGCCTTTGTGGGACGTAGACGCCGTAACCTGTGTACGTAGCCTGCACCGGTGCGAGACATTTATTTGGCGCTGTGTTTTTTTTGCCAGTTGGGTTCATTTTTTGTTTCTACTTCCTGCTTCACTTTCAACATAATTTCGTCGAAGACAAGTCGTACAAATGCTCGTATCTCCGAAACACCTTCCTTGATGTGTTCCATCCAAAACAATCAATTTGAAAACTACAACAGATGGAAAAGCAGCCGGAAATACTAAAACGGAAACAAGCTTCTACCAAGCAGACCAGTCACAGCTCTTGGGGTCTACGTTGTTGTGGCGCGTACGTTACATTTCAGGGGAGGTGCACATCAGACTACGGCGTTAGGGTCTATGTGGGGTCTGGGCTGTTATGGAATCAAACTGTGCAAAAGACTGGAGCCTCTGACTGATAATTGGCCAGTAGAGCATCATTCATTGGAGAAAGAGGACAGGGTCAAACAGTCTCCCCCAACGACATTTAAGTATCTTCTACAAGCAAATTTACAGCAAGTTGTTTCTTCGCAGTCTTCGTTTACCTCATAGACTGTATATAAATATGGACAATGTGTCTCCACTTCCTTGCATTGGCCAAACCGACGCCATTGTCCCGGGGATATGGGCAGCGCCGTCTTGCGAGTTTGGAGCCAGAATCTGAGCAGAATAGTCAAAGAGTGGCCCAAGTCCCACCCACTAACATTGAGGGGGTGGAGCTTATGACCTATACTGCAGCCAGCCACCAGGGGGAGCTATACTTGTCTACTATTTAGCTAACATCAGTTAACAGGATGGTGCATTTACTCCTCCCTGACCTGGCACAATAAAAATCTTTTCAAAATTGTTCAAAATCCTGTAGTGTGGGCGAGTTTAGGATTAGAGGACAAGGTCAAACAGTCTCCTCCAATGACATTTAAGTATATGGTCGTTATTTCGTGTCACTTCCTGATGGGTAACATCCGCAGATGTTCACATTTAGACCTCAGCTCCCCACCAGTCATTTAGAGGTGGACGAAACATCTTCAAGAAACTGTACAAGTACGCTAGTTTCAGCATTTTTTGGACGAATCGTCTTGTCGTCGACTTGTAACGAACACTATGGGTTCATAGCCTGATTAATTAAAGACGTTAAATCATCATTAAAAGTGTTTTGAAAGTATCAGAGTCTGCGAGACTTCTGGCTGAACAGCAGCTCCTGTCGGTGGGGACTGACTGTCGCGCCCAGATTAATATTAGCTCTGTTTTTTGGACGTTTCAGTCCTGAGATCATTGCCAGAGCTCATTTAAATAGAGGGTTGCCTCTGTTTAACGTTTCTGGAGAATCATTTTATAATTTCATTCCATTTGCTAGGAAAAGTCCAACAATTTTACAGCTATAACTAGTTTTCTTTCTATTTCTCTGACATTTCATAGACGAAATAATAAATTGTTTGACGTTTGTGGAAGTCAGAGCTTAAGTAACCCCCTACAGGTACCTGAAAGCCTCTTTACTCTAAACAGTCTACAGCATGTTAGACGTGTTTATCCACTTTAAATTTCTGGAGGAACCGACAGCACGGCAGCTCCTCAGGGGACTGGCGGCCATTCTTGGATGAATATTTCAGCCCTAAGATTTACACGTGTCTGCCTCCTCAAAAGATTCAACAGAATAGAGTGAACAGGCGAAGAGACATTTTGAGTCAAATTTCGGGCTGCAGCGAGAAGATTACTTCGTTGACACCCGTAGCAAACGCTCACTGAAGAAACCTGTTAGGTCGGAAGTTTTAATATTTACCTGACTGAAGAGCTTCTCATACAGCATGTTAGACTTCTCCACCCGCGACTGCAGGTGAGTCAATGTGTCTGGATCCCACAATGTTACGCTGCTTCAAAAGAAAATCGGGTAGAGAATTTTATTTTACTTCTAGAAAAAATATGAATTAAAGCTGATAAATTAAGTAACTGTTGGTTCTCTTACCTGTCACAGCTGTCTGTGTCCTGTAGGGGGCAGAGCAGGCTTTCTGTTGTACTGCCATCTTGTGAACTCTTCTTCAGGTTCCCGACTTTCTTTTCCAGCGTGACGACGTGTTGTAGCAGAGCCTCTCTGTCCTCCACCAGGCAATCTTTGAACCTGTATAAATCAACACCTCAACTACTCTTCATGCGCATTTAAAGATATCTAATGAGCGTCCGAATATGGATAATTAAAGGCTAAGCTTGTTGCTGAGTTCTGCCCCCTAGTGGTCAAATCGAGAGTTTGTTAATTCATTTTCTGTAAGCGCTTGTCCTCTGGAGGGTCTTATCCAGGAGCCTATCCCAGCCAACATTGGGCTAGAGGCGGGGTACACCCTGGACAGGTCTCTAGTCAATCAGCATCTATTTATCTAAATCATCTTAATCATGTTTATATTTTTTACATTGTTATTTGTCCACGATTTGTCCACAAAAATAATAATTCACTGAATAAACAGAACCTATTCTGTGCCAAATAAATACAGATACTTAAATCCGAGGTGAAAAGATACCCACCTCTTGACACAGCACATCCAGCTGCGCTGTTGCTGACACAGCCACTCAAACTGCTCCGCCGTCTCCTGGAGTTTCCTCAGACTGCCCTCGTTCTCCCGCTGCAGCTCTCTTACCTCAAAAATGTTGAAGACAACATAATCATGAATCAGAGAAAGACGGTGGTGTGAACACAGGTCAGTGACTCAACGGGCTTGAACCGTGTCCTCATTGTTCTGACTCTTGGCCTTGTCACTTGGCCTGGGACTCCTAAAGGAAAGGTAATTGCATAGTTGTTTGTAGTTTGATGGACAGGTTGAAGCAGAGGCCAGTGAGTTTACACTTGGCTTCAAATTAAAAAAAAAAAAAAACTAAACTAAACAAACACAGTGTGGAGGAATGTTTCACTAATTCCCAGACCCAACACACACTAATACAAACCTAATGCCAGTAAAATCTGGATTAGTGCTTCTCTAGGGTTATTGTGGTTTTTAAAATTTGGCCACAGTACAAAAATTTAACTTGCACTTCAATGTTCCCTAAAATAAATTATTCATAACGAGCAGAAACAGTGTTAATCCTTTTTCTTCTGATTGGTCCTGCTGGCCAAAGCAGTGTTGAAGAAAGTGTCCCATCCTGACACCTCCTGGTCAAAAGTGACATTGCAACAACTGAGCAGAAGAAACACATATATTTTTACCTTCCTAATCACTCTTTTATTCTCTACATGAGGAAAAATTCCCCATAAAAAGACTCAAAGAGGAGGTACATTGTGCCTGGATGCAAAGTGTCTTGTGTCTCTTGTATGTCTGAGCTTCTTTGTCCTGCTGTAGAATGAATTTAGCCTCCCTTTGTAATCCCTAATGGCAGAGCCGGCCCAAGCCTCAATGGGGCCCTAAGCAAAATTTGATTTTGGGGCCCAATATTTCTGCCAATAATATTGATTGTTGATCATTCACACACCTACTACAGTATAAACTTATTACGCCTGACATGTCTTTACACATTTAAGGGGGTGGCCTAGGTAATAACATAAATAATACCAATGCAACAATA
>JASGAT010396078.1:0-25177 GCA_030220025.1 Chelon auratus
CATTGTAGTCTCCATTTGAAATCGAGCAGTGTTTACTGTTCGAATCTCTGACTGTCGCTCTGGGAATATGAAGTAATATTCTCGTTCGCTCGCTGTGTGTTTTGCGGTAGGTACCGATCAAAAACTAAGCTGTGGCTGTCGGGAGTTGAGTCCTAGTTATAGTCTCAGCAACATTCTAAAGATCACAGGCAGGATTTGATGACCATTGGTCTTTGATGATCACAGAATCTGACTCTGATGTCGTCACGTGATGTCTTCAGAGAAGCTGGCAATTTCTCTTACACATGGAAGGCAACATTCCATCAGCTCAGTCCATTTTGCTGTGATTTTGGAGGAGACCATTGTCCTGGAGGAAGTGCCAGATCTTCCATCTGCACTTGCATACCTTTTTGGACTGCTCTGTGCTCTCAATATTTCATATCCAAAGACTCTCAAGTACACTATTGACACATTTCAACACCTCTTCTCGGAAATTGGCTATGATTGCACACAGCGTGTGCAGTAATTGCAGAACAAACTCCTTTAAACTAATGCCATGCACTTCACTGGAACACTTACCAATGCAGTGCATTTGTTTCTGTTCACTTAAACAGAAATGTTTAAATGTTCAACTGTTTACATTGGCACATCTTTTTGTTTTTATAATATGTCCTATGTTATACTCCTCTGGGTAGTTCTGAAATTCTTGACTGTTACATTACCATTAATGTTTGCACAGTGAAGTAAAATAAAAATTAAACTCCATTTAGAATTGTGTATTTATTCAAATGCAGGTAAATAAATTGTGCAGTTAATCAGCTTTTGCTAGTTATATGAATTATGCTGAGCAAATAAACATGTTTATTTGCTACATGACCAAATGAAGAATTAATTGTAGTGACTACAGAACAGCATACATGTAATTGGTACAACGATGAATTGTCACTTGTGCCAATTACATTTACGCTGTTATTTTTGTTATTTTTACAATGATTTTCTGCCATTGTCCTAATGGCAGCAAATGGCTGACACAATTCAAAAATCTTACTGCAAAAGGTTGCCTTGAAATTTTAGGTTTTCTCCATTATTCTTTTTATTTTTTTACAGTGTAGGAGGTTAAAAGTCAGTCTGTTAAGAACTAAAGGAACATTTTAGACAAGATGGATCTTTTACTTTGGGCCTTCAGGTGTCAAATGACATTTTCTCTGTCCTTTATTTAACCTGTGGAGGTTAGTGGTAATTTCCTGGTGGGATTGTTACTGATTCAGCATCAGATATGAAACCAGCTTAAACCGTTATCAGAGTCACGCTGACACCTCATGGTTGACTCCGACCAACACAACCTGACTCAGATCTGATTCTTTACCCAAAAGCTTTCAATGACCAGTAGGGCACCTCCTGCTCCAGCACAGCGGGAAATGAGGGCGGCAGGGTCAGGAGTTAGGGTTATTAAATGTCTTTTTGTTTCTTTTATTTGCACATAGGTTTTAGTTTGTAGTTTGGAAACAAGGTAGCTGGTGTTTTGTTTGTTGTTTTGTCCTGGGTTCATCCTGAAGGAGTGCTTCTCTTTGGATATAGATTTATGTATAATTCACTTGTAACTAGTTGTTTGCATGGGGATAAATAAAAATTGGTCACATTTTCTGCTCATCTTGTTCCTCGCCTTCTTTTTATGTTATGTCCTCGAACCCCTAGACCGGGACGTAACATCTCATTAGACCAGTTTAATCTGAATCCAGGTAGCAGTCTGGATCAACACTGATCTTGTCAATTTCCCTGCGGGAACCTCCCAAAGGGATCAATAAAGTCGTCTATCTATCTATCTCTTATCAGCTGCCGTGCTGTCAGTCATTTATAAGGCTGGAACAGATGTTACAGAGAACAGAGGAAGTGGATGCCTTGAGATAATTAATAGTTTGTCTCAGCGTGCTGTCCAAGTCTTGTAGGGCTCTTTGAACATGTCCATGCCTACAAAAGTTCACTTCCTATAAGCCTCGCTGCATGGAGGCAGCACAAAGCAGGACATAAATATAGTCTCAATAGATCCCTTGGGACATCCATACAATTGGAATTTCCTGGACAGCTGGACTCAGTGATACACTGCAAACACAAAACGCAATCCATTTAAAGCCTCTTCAGTTTCAGCTTATAAAGTCAGAACATGGACACAATAGAAAAGACATTTCAGTATGAAGCAATATAACGCAACTCCACTGATACACACTCAAAATTCCCATTCAGTTGAATCAACATCTTTCTGACATAGCATTAACAAAATGAACCATTACATTACATGAACCACTATCATGTCTTGTATTTGATTATAAAGTCATAAAAGTTATGGGGAGGGTCCTCTGTGGATCATCCCATAGATATTTGATCAATTTGGGATCTATTGAATTTGGAGGCCAGGTCAACACCTTGTGCTGTTTTGCATGTTTTTTGAGTTGTTCCTAAATTGTTTTTGTGTGGGTGTGCCTGTGTCAGGCTGCATCCTGCTGCATCCTGCTGCACCCTGCTGCACCCTGCTGGGGATTTATGTATGGTTCACTTGTGTTGTAGATGTCCATAAGTGAAAGCAGATGCAAACAAACTCACTGCAGTTTATCTTAAAATTACTGCAACGCTCTTGTTTTTCAGCTAAGCTTTACATTGTGTTTGCAAATGATTTACTGGCTTGTACCATATTATATCACAGTTATGAAACGTGTCACGTATTCATTAGATAGCACCAAGTACTGTGACCCTGCCTAATGTCATCTATTAGCTTCCGTTGTAATAAATGGTTGATCTTTTAATGGGCTCACACTTCACATTGCAGCCATGACATTTGGTATGCTCTTGTTCTGACTACTGACCGTTGTAATATGTGGGTGGATGAGGTCCAGAAAGGATGAATATTCAACACAGAAGTCGCCCAAGTGTTCAAGTGTTAATCTATCTCCCAGATTACCTGGAGAAGACTTCATTTAAACAGGAGAGACATTTATATCCATGACAACTTTCTGTTCATGTTCATGTGTCATCAGCATGGCTTAAAAATCAGCCACCAGACTCCCTGTCTTTGATTTATAGTAGCTGTTAATGACCAGAGGGGATGTTTGTGTACTGAAAGAGAGAGTGACAAAGAGACGGTAACTGGCATTTGTTGTATGTGAATGAGTAACAATAGCATAGCTAAAGTTAGTGACAGCCACAGCTGCTGCAGTAAAAAGACAAAAAGACAAGACAAAGGCTGCTAGAGGTTAACCAGCATTGGCTTATTATTATTACTGTTATTATTAAATTTTGACTTATTACAAGATTTTAATGGAGAAATTAGAGTTAAATATAAGATGAAGCACATGAAACCAATATTTAGGATCACTGAGCCTTGGAAAATTAAGTTGGATGATGTGGCATTGATGTTAAAGGTCGTCATATTCATAAATGGCAGACACGCCATACTGTGTGTCTTATCCTTAAATACTGATTGCACTTATTTGTCTATGAATAAATTAACATATGTAAATAGAATTCATACCCATCCAGAAATGCATAATTTAATAATCAAAAGCAGATTCTGTATTCTTCATTTCATTCATCAATAAACTGGATAGAAAGCTCAAAAAGGACCTGAACGATTACTGAATGGCAGCATATAATAATACAGACCATCCCCCTTGTTTGTTTACCTGCTCATTGGCGGAGACCTGCACCCATAAATGTGTTGCACTACTGGACATGTCTTGCCCCCCACCCGACAGCTCTGCTCTGTGCTATATTTATCTCCACCCTCACCATAAAAGGCTGTGACTGCTGCTTGGACACCCTGGCAAGGGCCAACATTACTTTTGTTGTGTAGACCGCAGCCCTGTGCGCACCTACCTGTAGCTTTGCTGGGATATCAAGCTTTGGGCCAGCTTTTCTTTTGACACTTGGAGTTTGGGAGGTTTTGTCCAGGGTACGCGGCCTCTGCAGGGGTAAGATCTGACAACGCCAGGCAGTTGTAATTGTTGCATATTGAATGTCTCAGCATGTTGAAAATGTGCCTGACTGCCTGGAAATCATATTATGTCTTGATATGTTGCAGGTTTGAATGTACAGATTTTAGATCAAGGAAGTATTGACTAGAATACTTCTGTTACACTACAGTACAGTTCGTTTTTCCATGTTCAGCAAAGACAAAGCTTATCAAATTGAAGTTATGATTAACGTATAATATATTATAATAACAGTAAGTCCACCTGCTCTTAAACACTAACTAACTAGACAGACAAACACATAGGCAGGAAGAGACTCAGAGGCTCGTACAAGGAACGGCCTGCAGGATGTCTGGATCTATACCTTTCTACCAGAAGCACCACCGCCACTACGACCGTGGCTACCGTAGCAAGGAGACGGAGGCTAAAATGAGCCAGTACCAGACCAGCGCCAGATATGCTGCTGCTGCCAGCAGCAGCAGCAGCAGCGCCTCCAGGAGCAGGGGGTAAGGAGCAGGAAGGGTAGGAGGAGGATGGAGGATCATACCTTCATCAATGCACTTCTTTGTCATCAGGAAAGCCCTAGTAGCTCCCTAACACCTTCATCTACCCCTCCCCAGCTGATCAAGTTCCCTTCCATCACTCTTGTTGGATCACTTCCCCCGTCACCGCTTTGGGATCAAGTAACCAACCCTCTCCCCCTTCTTTCACTTTGACCAACACACACCTGAGGATTATTGCTCTTTATAATGACTGGAGACAGCTTTGAATCCTGCATGAAGCTCTTTGCATGAGAAAAGCACCATATGCTTTCATGCATGCTGACTAAGTCATAAATTAATCATCCTCAGGTAACAAAAATGCTTTATGGGAAATAACTCGTCGAGTTCCAGCATTGTTATGTAATGGAGTTGTTACTGAAAATAGCATATTGACCCGTGCATACCATGGTACAGTGAAAGTAAGAAGTGATAATGTTGTCCACTTGAACACAAGCACTGTGTTTTGGATCTTAAAACATGGGCACATTGACGCTGATAATTGCATCTTGAAAAACTTGTTGCTTCCTTTTATTTTCAATAGACATGAAGTAGTAATTGGTCGCATCTGTTGATCAGAATTATTGATGTGTTGGTCAGCTGGCAAGTGTTTACAAGAGAGACAATGCCTATATCAAATAGTAAATGTGTCCATTAATGGGGAGACATGCATATTGTTAGAGGTTAACAGTCAAAATCAATAAAACAAAAGAAATATACAACACATTCCCTACAGAGTTTCCATCATCTATCTATCTAAATCCAATATTTATGGGACACTGAGCTTGTCTGTCCTTGGAATAACAAATCACCCAATTTATACTGATCCTATCTTTCACAGTGTCTGTCAAATCTTTAAATAGACTGGCCTGGAGAGTGTGAACAGGTCAGAGGGCTTAGGTTTTACTAACACCATCTGATCGTTGCCTTTACACTCGTGGCTGGGAAGCCCACCAGCCCCAAAATCAGTGTTGAGTGTCGATTTAACAGTCGAGGTGGCTACGATGACGTGGTTGTTGGTTAGCCTCTCTTCGGGTTTTTCTGGAAAGTCAAGAGTATATACTCGGCCAGAGCTAGAAGGACGCTGACCCAGATAGATGGAGGGGGAACTGAGGGCAGCTGGCCTGCCATCCTTCTTGGTTGATAATGCACGTTATAAAGACTGGAGGGAGATTTTAAAAGAGTTTCATGTCAGAATTTGAACGTCGTTTGGGTTAAAATGGTTGTTGTACTCTCCGATTTCCGGTTTTGTCACTGCAGTGTCTTATTATATGAAGTTACTATAAAACTGTCGATTAGTGACTGAATGATTACTGTTTTCTTTCTGTGACTTTGGTATCAGATGATCTTGAAAACTTTTCAGGTGTAAAATCAAAACTAAACCATCTCCACCATCTCTTTAATCGACAACTCATCAACCCTTGGCCTTGAATTTATCACACATATACATACACATGTTGTTAGTTGCACTGTCTGGCTGTGCATAGGACTGATTTTATTCTGTGTGTCTCAGTCTTAAAGTGTCTTCCCACTCTGGACTGGAAGAGAGCAGACTAAGCCCCATACCAAAGAGAGCCAAGCCAACTTACTTGGCTGTGGATAAAGAGAACCAAATCATCGGCTATGTAGTGCCGATCTTCAGGGGCAGGTAATAAACACTTCACCCTACAGAGCTGAAAATCCAATAATGCTTTGCAACAAGTTATTTCAATTTTAATGCTATTCCTTACCCCACGCATCCATCGCTGGCTCTGCACAATCGACTCCTAGCGAAGATTTTGCTACAGGATTTTCAAATACAGAGGAAACAAGAGTGAGGGGAACTGCTGCACACATGGCTCGCAGAGATTTGTTCACCAGTGGGTTGGAGATGGAGAGGTCAGAGCTGATCTCCAGGAAGGAGGCCATGCGCGAGTCGGCCGAGCGCATCTCACTGAGCAAAACGGTCAGTGGAGGATTTCCTGCTGTGTTCAAATCACACGAGAAACTTAACACATATCAGGCTGCACAGCAAAATTAAATCAGTGTTTGTGTAACCGGCCAGGATTAATTGCAGTGCTGCATGGGTGCCTGTGGTTAAGTGGTTGTTATTACTACCCATAACACAAGGGAGTTATTTATGTCCCTGGGTGATTATGTGAAGTAGTACCCAGCCATTCAGTGAGCATCATAAAAGCCACAGTTACTTCCTCACTGCATTTATCTGCCTCCACTGTGCCAGATAGTAGCCTTACTACTGGGTGACAAATTCCTCAGGGGATCACGTTTCTTGAGACACAGCGAAGCAGCGGCCCAGTGTTGGGTTTTCATATAATTTTCTGAGTCACTGGACATTGCACAACTAGATGGGACGTCAGCATCCTCAGCTATTCATAAAACATGATGAACAACACACCGTCAAACCCATAACACAGTGAAAAGTGCACACATGTTGCATGTATAAAAGACATGAAACATAGGTTGGCATTTCTGCAAATTTGTGGATGTAAAAGATTTGTTTTTGCTTCCAGCATGCTTTGTGAATTCTTTGATAAATCATGCAGAATTGTTTCGGTTTAAGAGTTTATGACTGGCACAGGTAAACCTGATCTGAGTGGTTTACTTTGCTAACTTCAGATCCATGAACACGAGGAGCACTTCAAGCGTATAAACGAAGACAGCCTGATGCACGCCCCGGAGTTTGTGATTAAACCTCGCTCCCACACTGTGTGGGAGAAGCAGTGTGTGCGGCTGCATTGCACTGTCAGCGGCTGGCCGGACCCCCGGGTCGTCTGGTAGGTTACAGACACACAACCGACGGCAACAATACAAACTTAAGTCTGTCCTGTCGACGTCCTCCTCATTCCTTTAATGTGAACCCAGTTTTCATGGCTCCACGCTTTCTCTCCGTTATTGTGTTTCATACTTTTCAAGACTTTTCTGCTTCCCTTTGTGTGTCTTCTTTTATGTCCGCTGCCTATCACCACAAGGTACAAAAACAATGTGGCAATTGACCCCCTTGCCAGCCCTGGCAAGTATAAACTTGAGAGCAGATACAGCGTGCACTCACTGGAGATCAACAGGTAGGTGTAGCTTTGCTCATCCACCTATACCTTAAATACATTCTTCTAAAAAAGCCACAGAAATATTTTCTGCCAGAGCTTACCATCAATAACATGATGGCCATAATGCTTTTGTAGATTGTAGATCCAGAATAAACTGATGAAAATCATTAGCTTGTGGAGGGATTTTTAGATTGATGAAGTTGATGAAGTTTAGATTTGTGTATATTGTCTGCCATCTTTGACAGTTTTTGGCACCAGAAAAAAATCCAAATGTGTTTGAAAGGAAGAAGATTGAATGAGAAATAGAAACCTGGGAACTTAGGGACCGGGGAAGCATCCAAAAAGGTTTCAGATCAGAAAAAAAACTCAGATTCAGAGGAACGATTACTGTCTAAAAAATCAAATCAACAGCGAGCACAAACACACAGCGCCATTTGTGTGGCTTTTCCTTGTTGGTGATGAAAGACGAGAATAGAGGGATGGTGTGCAAACTGTAGTGATACACGGGGACAGTGTTGGTGTAATTTCTCTTACTGCCAGAAGGGGGAGAAAAATACTCCTTGCTGTTGCTTTAATATTTTTAGCAATTTAAAATGTTGACTTTCAAGAGGGAAATAAGCTTCAATATACATGTCAGTTTAAGGCAATTTAGCTCTGGCCTCAGCTTTCAGCCAGTATTGGGCCAAGTTGGAAATGTCATGTCTGTACAACCAAAGCCTTAATTTGTGGTGTGGCAGGTGTTGATATATGTGTTTGACATTGTTTGACTTGCCAAAACTTACTCACGCTAAAGGCCTGTGAGCCAGATAACTTCCAAATCTTTTTCCCAGCTGCTATAGATAGCAACGAGCACATCTAAAAATAGCCAACACCACATTGGGCTATTTCGATAAACAACCACAACACACGCCTGCTTTAAATTCATTGTTTCTGTTCTTCACTTTCTTGCTCAGATACATTTATGTAGAGAGACACACAACACCTTGTGCAAATGACATCACCAGGGGTTTCTATTTATTGCCAGAGTATTCCTGGCCAGGAGTTATGGAACGCTTTACAGTTGGGGCTCACATAGTTGGTATAATTTACATGGCTGAGAGGGCTGAGGTTGAGTCGGGGGGATGGGTGCCGTACACGTGAATCCTGAAGTGACAGGATGTGCATATCATGGACACTGATCAGCTGATACTCTCCTTTTTCAGATGCGATTTTGATGACACGGCGCAGTATCGTGTCTCTGCCATGAACTCCAAGGGAGAGCTGTCCGCGTTTGCCTCCATTGTCGTCAAGAGTAGGTTTCCACCAGTACCACTGTTAATCCCCAATGCTATCATGATCGCAAAATGATAATTAATAAGAAGAAAACACAGTTATTATGTCCTCCAAATTATTTAACGATTGTGTATCTGTGTGAAATATGTGTTTTCTAAAATGGAAATTATATTGGCAACGATTTTGATATAATACATTTAGTCCATCAAAGGGTGTCATACAATACTCTCTATATGCTGTATGTATTAATAGTGACTGCTGCTATCCTCCTTAGGGTTCAAAGGTGAAATTGATGACTCCCTGCCATCTCCTAGACGTAAGTGTAAATTTGCTGTTTGTCAGGTTTTATGTTTTTAGTCCAACAGGGGCTTGAAAATATCCCAAATAAGTCAAAACAAGTCCAAACAAGTTGCTGCAGCTAAAAATTCCCTTTTTCTTGTCACCATATAAGAAAAAACAGTCCACAGTTGACTTTCGTCTGGTCTGCACCTGGTCCCCAAAAGAACATCTGTCTTTTTACCCCTAATGCTAAAGTTTTTATTTTTCATTTTACCAGCTAACTTTGTATGTCTGCTGACAGCAGCTGTGCATGTGCCACTCATTTTTTATAAGCTCTAAAAACGGTTACTTGGCTATTACTGTAACAAGATTGATGCAGCAGCAAAGTTGCATGCAGTCAAACCAAAACAATGAGCAAAAAATAACTAAAAAGGCTTCACAATTCTAAATTTCTGTGTGAAAATGCTCAATGGATTTGTCGTACAATGTCACATAATCAACGTAATATCTCTTGCTGGGTTGTTGGTGACTCATATGAGTGACTCTGGGTGCTGGGTGGTGGGATGCTGGGATGCTGGGTGCACAGTTGTGGGGTGCTACTGCGTTAACAACCTTTTTGTTTCTTTGATGCTGTGGCGCCAATGCAGGTTCCCTTACTGGAGGTAACAGGTTCACAGGAGTCTGGTTTGAACACATTTTGGTGAACTTGATATTTCCACTGAGTATGAGTTAATGCATGGCCACCGCTTTTCTGTGTAGAAATTTCTCAGAAATTTCACATTAAAGTTCACAGTATTCTTCTGAAACTGTGTGATTGTAGTTAGTTTGGAAAAGATTTTCAGCGTTTCCAATTCAAAATTAGCACTTTGGTAATGTGCAACGTTGTACGCTCATGTTCTCATGTAATTTAGGGCTGTCTCAGTATGTATAGAAATATATACATATCTTGCATTAAATAAAAATACAGTTTGTTGCTATGATAGTGTCTACACTGATACGTCTCTTTCTAGAATATATAGCTAAAAAGAGCCCTTCTGTTTTTATTTTAGATGAATTAAAGTATTATTTAATTCTGGACACACAGTAAATGTGTTAAATGCACAAATGACTAACATCACAGTGAAGATCCTACTGAATTAATGACTGCGGAGTGTTTTTAAAGTAGGATTTTATACGTCTGTTGTGTTTCACCAAGCATGACAATAAAAAAGTTTTTCACTTGTTAGTCTTTAGTTAGACACTCTGTTATGTGTAAGCTAAAGGTTTGATCAGCTAGTTGCTATTATACCTGCCTGTTTCATGGTTTGTCTATAGATGGCCCAGTGTCTGAGTATGGCATCACCTTCCGCACTCACATTGTGGATAAGTTTGGTGTATCATTTGGAAGAGAGGGTGAGACCATGAGTCTGGGGTGCACGGTCATCATCTACCCTGCCCTACACCGCTACCAGCCGGAGGTCCAGTGGTACAGGGATGGTACGTAGATGACTCTGACAGTTTTTGACAGTGCCTACAGCGTATTGCGCCGTTAACGCACAAAATCTAACGTCAAACGTTCACTGGCTTTCGTTCCAGATATTCTGCTGTCTCCTTCTAAATGGCACCACATGCACTGGAGTGGAGACCGAGCCACACTGACAATGACGCACCTCAACAAGGAGGACGAGGGGCTCTACACCCTGCGTGTGACTACCAAGTCTGGATATGAAACCTACTCAGCCTATGTCTTTGTCAGAGGTGGGTACACGCTCTATGAAAGTTAGAATTTCACACCAGTGGATAAAATATTAAACACTTAAGTATGTGCATCTAAATCCTCTCAACAGTGTGCCGCTAGCCAAATTTGAACACATGCGCAAAGATTTGAATGGCCAGCCGTTACCCTTTAAAGCCTCCATACAATCAAATTTGATGCCTAAGGGTTTCTACTGTGTATGATATGTCTAGCACTACTGTATATGTGATCATTATCTGGCCCAAAAATTGAAAAAACATGTCAAGAATATAGGTATTTTTAATGGTACTTTAAAATTAACATTATTATTTCGTGTAAAACAGCAAAAAAATGCTGGTGACTAATCCTGCACTTGGGGGCGTACACTAATTTTGCTTCCAATCCGTCCTCTCCTCCCACGGCATCTATTTCACCAGCAGCACTGGAGTATGAGAGCTCCTACGAAATGGTGGGAGGAAGCCTCTCAGGACAATGGATCTGACCAATCAGATCATACTGGCCATTTTGGGAGGGGCCTTCCAAGGTTCCTGTTTCACATGTAAACATGCAGAAACAAATAGCACTCTGTTATCGCTTTCATGGGGACCATAACTTAAAGTTATCTAAACTTTGACCTATTTATGAATATATCTATATCTATAGATATATCCCACATTAATAATGTCTGATATAACATGTTAACAGCCTTCAAATCTTTACAATGTTGTAATAATCCCATAGCTTTGTTCTTGTATCTCATCAAATCAAGGTCAAAGTCACAACAGTGTGTCCCCTGGCACCTGGTGATAATACCACATTTAACAAAGCGTTTGAATGTGAGTGAGTGTGGTTTTAAATAGGATACCTCTAATAGAGACACCACAGAGTGGCAACTCCCTGGCATCTGTTTGAATGCCATGGAAAAAGTGGTCAGGGAAGCTTATCTTTGTTGTCTTCAGAGACAATCTGACCTTTAGGGCTTGAGCTAATACAAAAGAACCATGTTGAGTATGAAGGGGCTGGAAAATAGACCCTGTTGTTGTAACAGGGTCTCCCAGTAAAGAACACACCAGGTACAGTCGTCTCCATAACAAATCACTATATGATCCTGGCTGCTGTCACACTATTCTCAGAGAGCTCAGCCATGGAATGAGTAGCTTTTCTAGGAGAAGCTAAAGGCCGCTCAGATCCTTTTATTGTCTGGATGCCTCAATGAGCCAACGCATTTTTAAATAAAAGTTTATGTTAAACATTGTTTATAACGTTATAAAATACTTTGTCCTTTATACTGTACCCAGCTAATTTAATGGTGTGGCTTTACCTACAGACTGCTGCAGACTGTATTGTGTTTCTTTAACGGTCACCTCTTTTATCTCCTTTCGCTTCAAGGCACTTCTGTCCTCCTTTTGGCTTGTGTTTGACATCATGTCATGCTAACAAGCCTGATGCTATTGTTACTGTATCTGTTAGATGCTGATGCCGAGGTTGAAGGAGCGCCTGGAGCCCCTCTGGATGTGCGCTGTCTGGATGCCAACAAGGATTACATTATTGTCGCGTGGAAGCAGCCAGCTGTCGATGGCGGTAACTCCATCCTGGGCTACTTTGTGGATAGGTCAGTCAATGTGTAGCTGCCTGTTACTCCAATCATCGCAAGTACTCTTACAAATGTCTGTCATACATGTCCCATTATTAAATTAAGAGGATTGCAACTTGAAAGAGTGATTTTATTTCTCTTCAATCCAGTTCTTCCCTCTTTAAGAAAATCCCCCAACACACACAATATAAGACAAACTGCATGGATACTACCACCAAGTACCAACTACAGGAGCTCAAACTGATCTAAAATTAGAGCAACTGGTATTACCAGCTCAAGGCTGCATGCTTATGCCAACCAACCAGTGAAGTTACATTTTACGTGAGGTCTGTCATTTAAAAAAGTGAAGGTGACATTTGGGTATAAACATGTAATCTCTTCATCATTTTATACTTTTAGATATCTGAGACACATTTTAAGTATACTATCTACCAAACAATTTGGCTCATTTGACATTGGATTAAATTTCCTGAGAAATTATATTCATAAGAGAGGAATGGAATTACTGATGGATTGACAACTCAAAAACATAACGATGATATTAAAAATCCTGAATGAAGTACAGTATAGTATTTCTGACATCTTTATTGAAAGGTAAGTTTCACTGACTGATGTCTTCATATATGTGCACAGGTGTGAGGTTGGAACCACCCACTGGATTCAGTGCAATGACACGCCGGTCAAGTTTGCCCGTTTCCCCGTCACCAGTTTAGTGGAGGGCCGTTCTTACGTCTTCCGTGTGCGTGCTGTCAACAAGAGCGGCATGAGCCGCCCGTCAAGAGTGTCCGAGGCGGTGGCTGCCATGGACCCGGCTGACCGCGCGCGTATGAGAGGTACTGCAGCCTAGGAATCTGACTTTACAGTTTACCCGGTCAAAGACATCCTATCCCTAGGATAAAAGTAAATATAGCAGATAAACAGCAATAAATAGAGTTGGCCAAAGAATTAGACTAGTATATCTGTTGGGTGTAACTCCAGTATGAAACAGGTTATCGTTTTTTATTTGGTTATTTTTGGAAAAATGTATAGTTTCAAAAGTGAAATTTGATTTGAGAAACTGATAATTAAAAAATGTTGTATGAAAATATTAAAACTTTTACCAGATACGAGATTGGTAATATGATGATCATACTTCTCTTCTCAGGTACTTCTGCTCCCTGGACCGGCCAAATTATAGTCACAGAGGAGGAGCCTGCAGGTAAGAAACCACATTTTATCAGCAATCAACAATATTTCTACAAGTCTTGGATAGAAGGTCAAATTTGCCAGTTTGTCTACTGCTCAGCTGCTGACTTAATTATTTATCCTTTGACTATCAGAGGGCATCGTTCCTGGCAGACCTCTTGAGCTGCAGGTGACTGAGGCCACCAAGAACTATGTGGTGCTGAGCTGGAAGCCACCAGGAGAGAAGGGCCTTGAGGGCGTCATGTACTATGTGGAAAAGGTAAATTAAACTGGAAGCGTTTATAATAATAAAACACTTGAATCACTTTTCCTGTGTCTGACATTCTCACATGGCAGCGCCTCTTTGCTCTTTGTTTGTCAGTGTGTGTCCGGCACTGACAGCTGGCAGAGGGTGAACACAGAGATTCCGGTAAAATCTCCTCGCTTCGCGCTGTTTGATCTCGCCGAGGGGAAATCCTACAGCTTCCGCGTCCGCTGCTGCAACTCCGCTGGTGTAGGAGAGCCGTCTGACCCGACTGAGCCCACCACAGTTGGAGACAAGCTTGGTCAGGAGCCACACACACAAACAAATACGAAAGGACTGTGCCAAAGTGTTTTAGATGTTTAGGTTCTTAACCAGGAGGTGCCTGATTAGTCCCAGAGTTTGTTCGTCAGCATGGTAGTAACCAAAACATAATGTTATACTTAAAAAGGACTATTTTTAGAACAATGAGCGCTACTGTGGAGTGCGTTGTTCCTATAAAAACCTCAAACAAGTTCTTGACCAAATGTGAGCAAGTATATGAGCTTTAACTTTAAAGCCTAGACAAATATTTATTTGATTTAGTATGACATAAAAACAATTCATGGCATCTTAACTTTACATTTAGTGGCCTAAACCTTTGCACAGTACTGCACATACATGATTTCCAAAAGCAGGAGATTTATATGTTATATGCTCTTGTCCTCAGATATCCCATCTGCCCCAGGGAAAGTTATTCCCACCAGAAACACAGACACATCAGTTGTCGTGTCCTGGGAGGCGTCTCGCGATGCCAAAGAGTTGGTAGGATACTACATTGAGGCCAGTGTTCTGGACAGCAATGTGTGGGAGCCATGCAACAACAAGCCTGTAAAAGGAACCAGGTAAACTTAATCCTCTATCTTTATATTTATCCAGTTCCGACACAATGGGCTCTATGAACATTTGATTGAACCTATGTGCAGGTTCATCTGCCACGGGCTGATGACAGGAGAGAAGTACGTGTTCAGGGTGAGGGCAGTGAATGCAGCGGGGCTCAGCCAGTTCTCACCGGAGTCGGAGCCTGTGGAGGTGAAGGCTGCTATTGGTGAGTAAAATGGAGGGTTAATGCAATAAATCTGAATACAGTCAGTTACTGTAGCAGTCAGAGGGTCTTAGAAGAAGATCAGGTACTGGTGTTGTAGCGTGCATCTCTAAATCTTTTTTTTTTGGTTGTGTACTTATTGTAAATTTCTACAGATGAACAGAGACAACGATTTCTTTGTCCTAATAAATATTGCTATCGGAATATTTATGTAATGTATTCTGAAGAAAAACAGAAACTGAAACCTGAAGTTAAACAAAATGACTCCATGGATGCACTGAACACCACAGACAGATGACTGACATATTTATCCTCAGGGTAGTTTCTTTCAAATGACAGAAATATGTTGCATCTTGGGGTATTTTGTTGGTATTTTTATATAATGTGTTGTAGGCTGTTCTTGACACATGTCTTCAGCTCTTTATATCATCCACACTTCCACACTTCCTCCACCATGGTCCCACTCTGTCATCCCCTCCCGTTATTCTACACTCCACCTACCCACCAACCTGCCCAGCCACATCTACCCCACCACCTCCCCCTCCTCCTCCCTGCACAGCCTGAGGCGGGGTCGGGGTCAGGACTTGTAGACTTCCTCTAATTTGGGTCAGTATGATCCAGTTCAGCGGTTGTCGCAAACCGGGCAATGTCACACTCCACCATCATCACCTACCCCCATTTCCCCTCACCTATCCTGGGCACAAGATGTGCCGGCAACCCCCACACGGTGCTGAAGGTACCAAAACAAGGACTGCCCCCACTCTTTAACTGCACTCAGTTCTCTATCCTAACATCTCTGTTAGCTGCTAATCATGCTGACTAATGAAAATAATGTGTTCTTTAATGTAATCTTTATTTAAAGACACACACAGACCCATTACAGATACACTGGCCTGTTTTTTAATGTGACTGGCCAGCTAACATCACACTCTCACAATTGAGGCCATCTTTCTACAAGCAGAGCAGTTTCCCACATCAAAAATAATCCTTAAATTTATTGCAAGTATTCCAAAGTAATTTCAGGTCATTATATCTAATTAGAGCCTTTTAACTACATGAAATAATAATATTTATGGCTCTGTAATGAACGATCGGGATGCAAGCCCATCTAAATCACTTCAGCGTTATGTAAAATACATATATTCATGAATATACATTAATGATGGAACTATTATTTTGGGTAATTATGCTAAAAAGACACATGCAAGGGTGAAATTATTAAACTACTGAACTTATTTTTAGTTACAGAACACAAGAAGCCTCAAAGCTCTGAGTTGCACAGATAAAAAAGGTCATTTGGTTTCAGTTGGATCTGACAGCACTGCGCTAAATCACACTGAATAGTCAAAAAGCTTTTTTTTCATAATGAATTCTTTTTCTGCAAAATTCATCTTGAAATTGATATATTATTTTATTAAACAGTGACAAAAACAATGCTGCTGCTGTGAGAGATGCTCTTTCTGACCTCCTGCATGTGTTCCCTAAAACCTCTCTCTGTGTTATCACTAACACATCTTTCCTTTCAGCCTCTGGGTGTTTTTCTCGTTCACTGGCCAACTTTGTGCTGAGTGGCATGCTCGGTTTTCCCTTTTGGAACACACTCAGTAAGGATGCCAACAAATTTCTCATGCAGGCAGATAATACTGGTAATGTCACATTCAGGGGGTCTATTTTCAAAGGTCAAAGAGTTTTTTTTTTGTCGTCATTTCAACTGTATATAGCGGGGGCAGTACATAGTGAGATGACAGGACGTTCCTCCAGCACCATGGAGCTGCATGAAGACATAGGACTGAGTTCAATACAAGGGACTGATCATAGAGACGAGAGACAGCGCAAAGTCAAACAATACAATACAGACAGTACAAATCACTAAGGAGACAAGGCACTTATAAAAAGACAATACACATCAACAGAGAGCAGCGACAACGATGAGCAGATTAAGAGAGTATGAGTTAGGGTGATCGTAAGGTTATGCTACTACTTATTCTCCCAATATTACTGTTTATTTACAATTTGATATGATCTAAAGACAATGATGACCAAGCACTACTTCATAAGAATTAGATCATGCCTTGCTGTAGCGTTCAGGCTCAATATACATGTTGCATCATCTTTTGAAATCTAAGAGGCGATGAAATCTGTTGGCATCTTTACTTAAGTATTTTTATAAAGGGTCGGCACAAAGCCACACACTCGCTCTATTTGGCAGCTCTACTTTACACGCCTGCATGCTCTCATAATCCCAAATGAAGCCTCCTCACATGGATGTCACTCGTTGGTCATCTTGTCTTCATTTCCACTCCCAGTCAGATGAAGACATTCTGTTGTATTTGATAGGCTGATGTGATGAATATAGCTTGTATTAATGTTTATGCTTCGTCATTGTGTTTGCTGAATGTTGAGTGATAGACATTTGAGCTGTGAATGGATCTCTTTTTTTTTGCCTGTTTTAAAAAGCTTCTTCTGCTCTTCTCTGCTAACACCCGTAGGGGGCGGCATCCCACACGGTGTGTTGCCGAAGATGGGGCCGGGGGGTAACGCAGGCCAACTAACTGAGCACAGGCCACGCTGGACGGACACGCATGAAACTGTCCAGTCCCCTTCTGACACTGCTCAAAAGTGCAATAAAGCTCAGACTGACACTGAAGCCAGGGAGGGGGCTGCTAGTTCAGGCCTTACACAGCCCAAGGAGTGTAAAAATAAGTGGGGCAAGCGAGGCAGTGTGACCCGTGCCCCTGACCTGGCACAAGACCTGCTCTCAGAGTCCGTGTCAGGCTTAGTTTCTGACCCGCTTACTGACACAATCACGGCTGAGCACTTAGACCCAGTCACTGCTGAGGTTCAGGATCAAGGTGTGGAGGCAGCCACTGAGCCTGAGGCCCGGCAGGCACGTAAGTTCTCTGTAGACGCGTCTGCTAATCGGGAGAGAACGAGGCCCGGCAGAGAGTCGGCAGGTGAGCAAAGACGTCAAATCCGGATGATATCCAAATGAAACTACAAAAATAAAACCCCACCCTTTAAGATCCATGAAAATATGCTATCCAAACTTTCAAAGTAACAAGGATTAACAGGATTTCCCATGTTACATCAGTTTCTGTTTGACATAAAATAATAAACAGTATGTCAGCTGCTCTGCTGTTATAAATTTTAAGGTAAGTCACCGTAAAACACAACATAACCAAGATTTTACTCAGTCACGCTTTCTGGACACCACTTCCCACAATATGTTGTACTCGATCCTCTGAGTACCCAGAGCACTTTAACACACTTTTTCGAGAGCCAGTTAATCACACTCTATGCTTAACTGGGCCAACCAAGCAACACAAGAGCAGGATTCTTCTGACCTTGTAAGAGTTATTTGGGAAAACGCTGATGGACGTCTTCAGATGTCCACCTCTCTTACACTTTTGGACACATTCAAGTTCACATGACTATTTGAGCATGACAGTCATTTTTGTTCACTGTGTTACATGATCCTGCTTTTGCAGAGAGCTCTATTCTCTGAAATCACTGTGCCTTATCCCTAACAATTAAATGTATTAAGAAATAGTTTGATATTTAAAAAAAAAAAAAAATGCTTATTTGTTTACTTATTTACATATTAATTAGTGGGTTTTGGAGGTGCTGGTTGTTGGATTATGTAGCCTTTTCTGTAGGGCTAAGCTAGACTAAGCTAATGGGCAGTTGGTAGTGGCTTCATATTTAGAGTACAGACATAAGTACTAATCAAGTTTGATACCACTCAATTTTTGTCTCTTAGGTATGAAATTACAGACAGAATACACTGTAGTAACATAATATAACGCATAAGTTAGCTTAGCTTAAAACTGCTAGATATTGCTAGCATTTATTTTATCCATGTGTCAATTGTTTTATGAACAACACACACCAACACTGGCCACTAGTAAGATGTAACTAATAAGATGTGCTGGTCGGTGGATTTTAATAAAATTGAGACAAACCTTAACTTAGCTTAGCTTATCTCTGCTGGTACCAGTTGCATGTTACTTATATTGTCAGGTGCTGATTGTTTTATTAGCAGTGGCTAATATGCAACAAATAGAACATGTTAATTGCTGACTTTTATAAATGTGGAAGGTTGATTATGTTGCTACGAACCAGCGTAACTGTTCCCTTGCATTTCTGCTAGGCTTAGTTCGGGCAAGCTAACTGGCTGCTGGCTGAGCTTTAATTTTAGTGTACAGTCTTGAAGAGTGGAAATCAAATAAGCAGTTTTCTTATCAAGTTTGTCAGAGCCAGAACATAAAGTAGCTTAGCTTAGCTTAGCTTAATTTTGATTAAACTTAAAACTGCTAGAAGAACAAATTAACGTGTTAATCATGTTCATTAAGTCTGTACATGTTATGTGCCCATGGTTTTATTAGCAAGACACGATGTTTTCTTCTGTTTTTGTTATGCTAAGATAGACTAAGCTAACAGGCGTCTAGCTGTGGCTTTATATTTAGTGCACAGACATAAGGAGTTGTAATCAAATAAGCATATTTCTAAACATTTCTGACGATTCTTTTTAACCATAATCATAATAAAGTCTAACTGAGAACACAGCTGGATGGAACACTGAAGCTCAACAATATATCCAAAGCTGCAATAAAACCATTTCTGAAGTGTAAGTTTCAAAATGAAGCAGCAGATGTGCTGCAGTGAAAAAGAAGTTTGGCAATATTTTAGTGCTTCAGTTTCCCATTACATCAGTTGCCCTGCTGAGGCTCCATGAGGTTCATTTAAGTCTTCTTTCTCAGCCTCTCCCACTCCACCCTATGGCATCACTATCCTGGAGTGTGTGCGTGACTCCATGGTACTGGCCTGGAAACAGCCAACATGCATAGGAGGTGCTGACATTACCGGATACTTTGTGGATTACCGTGAGGTCATTGATGGCGTGCCAGGGAAGTGGCATGAGGCCAACATCAAGGCTGTCAGCGAGAGGGCCTACAGGGTGAGTTGATATGAAATTCAGATTTAATGTTTAGTTTACAGTTTTATGAACAAAAGTTGTGTTTGGTTGCGTCTACAGGTGTCTGACCTGAAGGAGAACAGGAAGTACCAGTTCCAGGTGCGAGCAGCTAACATGGCAGGCGTGGGGATCCCGTCACTGCCCAGTGACACCTTCCTGTGTGAGGAATGGACCATTGCTGTACCAGGTTAGTTAAACCTCATCTTTCCCCTGCTAGGAGAATATTTGTATTCAGCAGAAATACTTGTGTTTCTGCCATTGGAGTTCTGTCTTTTAGGAGTCCTGGAGATCCTTGTACAATAAGTGGATCATAGACTTGGACAAGTACTGGCATATAACACGCAGGGTAAAGGCTAACAAGGATACATTCTCTTTTATTGGATCCTGTCCGATAACACAGGCTTCACGACGTCAGGAAATCTTTGCTTTGTTGCATTCACTCACAAGTCCAGTACTAAATAGCTGCAACACCCCATTAAGAGTGATCGCCCACTTTGATAGAAAAATATAAATTAATATAGTTATAATCAGAAACTGGAAAAGGTCATTCTTTCTGCTAAGTCTTTGGTAAGTCTCGAGGCCAGCCCGAATTTATTCTTCATTGAAATGAAATATTGTTCTGTTGCAAATGTTTATACATATACCAGACATGATTAAAATCAAACGCCCAGCTGAAGGTCTTTTTTCCACTTAATGAAGTCAAGCAGTGGCCAGATTGGTGGCCACACCTTCGTCTGTAAATGCATTACCGTGGGATAATTCTGTGAGAGCATACTGTCCTGGTTTAAAGCAAGTACTGATGATATCATCCTAAGGACTAATCATAATGTCACATAAACAAGAAACAAGAAAGTAATGTGGGAGCATTTTCCTCTATTCTGTGCACGTAATTGTTTCTGGCAACCACTGGTCGATTTATGGTCACTATGAAATTGCAAAAACTATGATTTTTTTTTAACCGCATAACATCATGTGTGTCTGGCTGTGTGTCTTGGACTGCAGGACCTCCTCATGATCTGCAGATTAGAGAGGTGCGAAGCGACTCCCTGGCGTTGCTGTGGAAACCGCCCGTGTACCAGGGCCGTGATCCTGTGAATGGATTCTACATTGACATCAAGGAAGCGGACGCACCAGAGGAGGCCTGGAGAGGAGTCAACACCAAGGCTACAGAGAAGACGTTCATGAAGGTCTTTATCTTTGCAGCGGGCGTTTCATACTCATGTGTGGCGGCAGCTGATGTTTTATCAGGTCGTCTTCTGTCAATTTCCAGATTAAGAACCTTAAGGAAGGTGAGACGTATGTGTTCCGTGTGCGCGCTCAGAATAAAGCCGGCGTTGGAAAAACTTCATCCGTGACAGAACCAGTTCCTGCTTTGACCAAACCAGGTAGGATGACGAAGATGATGATGAGCACCTTGCAAATTAAAACACGTTATTTCCCTTTTCCTTCTGTGTTATCTTAGGCACCCAGGAGATAGTTGTGGATGTGGATGATAATGGTATCATCTCCATGAACTTTGAATGCTGTGACATGACCCCCGACTCCAAATTTGTGTGGTCCAAGAATTACGAGGAAATCACAGAAACCTCCCGCTTGACTACAGAGACCAAGGGAAACAAGTGAGATGACTTAAAGTTGAGACAAACTGAATGCAAATGGCATGCTTTTACCTAAATAATATACGTTTTCTGCAGGTCCAAAGCTGTTTTCAACGCTCCTGGGGAGGAGGACATTGGCATTTACTCATGTCTTGTCACCCACACTGATGGCGCTTCATCCAGCTACACTCTCTCTGAGGAAGGTAGGCTACAAAAACCAGGGAACAGCAGATCAGCTGCTGCTTTCTTTATCATTTCTATTTATGAATCTCTTTCTCTCATGATTGTCAGAGTTGAAGAGGCTGCTGGTGATCAGCCATGACCACAAATTCCCGAGTGAGTGCTTCACATCTCCTCCATGCTGTTTTTAAGTGTGTCGTGAACTGGCTCTCACTCTTTCTTTATACTCTTCTGCACACCAGTTATTCCCCTGAAGTCAGAGTTGGCTGTGGAGATGCTGGAGAAAGGCAGAGTTCGCTTTTGGCTGCAGGCAGAGAAGATATCTTCCAACGGCAAAGTCGATTACGTTTTCAACGATAATGTTGTCTCTCAGGGGGAGGTGAGAAAGAGTCGGAGTAAAAGCTTCTCCGCTCTATTTCTTGTTTCAGTAAGTGTGCCTAAGAAGTCGTTTCTGTTGTTAACTCTTCTCTTTATTGTTTTACAGAAATACAAGACGAACTTTGACAAGAACACTGGCGTGATTGAGATGATCATGGAGTGCCTGACCCCGGCAGATGAGGGCACCTACACCTTCCAGATGCAGGACGGGAAAGCCACCAACCAGTCCAGCTTGGTGCTGATCGGAGACGGTACATTCAGTCAAACGAACAAACAAACGCACAAACAAAATCTGACTTTGGCCAATATGACAAATATTGGCTTTATTTTTCTGTAATATTAAATACATGTGATTGATTACACACTCCAACCTAAGGTTTGGAAGACAGTCAAATATATAGATGCATAGATACTTTATTATACAATATATAACAAACACAAGACATAAACATTCTGAAAAACTGTGTGATCATCACTTGTAATCAGCTGACAGAATAAAAAAATGTTTTCGGCTGTTGGCAGATCATATCAGCCTCCCAAAAAAATGTAGAGTTCAACTTCTCGACACTAGAGGGCAGTAAAAACAACTTAACTGAGCAGCTTAGACTACTGTTAACTGAATGGCATCAGCACATGTCATGGTTAGATTCCAGGCTAGGTATGATTGATTGATTGTTGCTTTGAGCCATAAAATCTGTAAACTATATTTATTCGCAGTTTTCAAGCAGCTGCAGAAGGAATCTGAGTTCCAGAGAAAAGAATGGTTCAGAAAGCAAGGTATGGCACTGTTGACTCACTGATCTGTAACTTTCTTGATCAATTGGTATTTCACCTATAACATGACCCGGAATCAGCTAATGATTGGCATCTCAGCTTAAAAAGATGGTCAGATGCAGGACTTGTTTGCGTAGTGTGTTTTAGTCCAGTCTTGATTAATGCCACATTTGTTCCAGGTCCCCACTTCATCGAGTACTTGGGCTACGAGGTGACACCAGAGTGCTGCGTTGTACTCAAATGCAAGGTGGGTCTGAGCCCCGCAGATGTTTGTAGCTGTCCTGTATAAAGTGAGTATCTTAACTCTCAGACGTCTCCTCTGCTGGTCAGGTGGGCAACATGAAGAAGGAGACCACCGCCATGTGGTACAAAGACGGACACCAGATCAAAGCAGACGAGCACCTCGGCTTCTCCGAGGGAGTCCTGAAACTGGAGATTGCTCAGGTGGGAATATGAGAAAAGATATGAAGGTATATACTGTACAATTTGTTGGCATATATATGACTGTGCAGCTCTGATTTTTTCTTTTTACATGGAGCTCTTTCACCTCAAGGTGGAGAGAGTTGGAGTAATAACCAGGAGGGATGTTAAAACTAGAAAACTCCTAGACTCCTCTAACTTCACTTTATCAGACCTACCTGTGCCAGCGCCATTAAATTAACCCACGTTATATTTCATTTAACCTTCGTTTAGCCTTCTCTTCATAAACCATTCCAATCTCACTCTGTTGTCTGTAAACATCTGTCCCAGTACAGTGGCATGCCGTCCTCATACGATTAACGCCACATCTAAACATAATGTCACATTTGTCCTGTTGCAGCGCGACTGTTCTGCAGACTGTGCCGACAGCCTGATGTGGAGAAGACTAAAAGTTGGGCTCAGTTATCTCTTATCACCACAGGCCACAAAGGCCACTTCTGGTTTTGCCTGAGAATGCTTTACGTTTTCACTTTGTTTAAATATATGTTTGTTCGTTTGTTTGTTTGTTTGTGTGTTGGCTTTTTTGCATTTGTGTCATACCTGTGTTCTCTGCAGCATCCCTAGCAGAAGTCTCTTTTCAGATGAATGCTGATTTATTTATGAAACGTGGGCGATGTTTGGTCGAGTCTGACTTTGCCGTTCTCGCTGACAGATTTCTAAGAAGGATGCGGGTGTGTACGAGGTTATTCTGAAGGATGACAGAGGACAGGACACGTCCACACTGAACCTGACGGATCAAGGTAACTTTATACCCAGGCTCACATCAAATTTACTCCATCAAGAAATATAGCTTATACATTTTGCTCTCTTTAAGGTTTCAAGGACTTGATGAATGAAGTTTTCAGTTTTATCGGTAAGTAGTCCAACAGTTAATTTTGCATCCGATTCATTTTAAACTTAATATAAGTATTTAAATGAGCGTTTTGTGTTTGCAGCCAATTCCTCCACTCCACTAAAGATTACAACCACAGATGAGGGCATCCGACTCTACACCTTCGTCAGCTACTATAACGATTTACTCCAAGTGACATGGCACTACAAGTGGGTTCTTAATTTATATTCATGTTTAACAGTATATTTGATTGACACACATTAATATTTCTTCAGGACTAAACCATGTGTGCGTGCCCTGACATGTTATTTGTGTCTTCATGTCACAGACCAGTCTGGATTGTTAGATTTTTCTGCATCTTGTCTCCTACAGGGACTCAGCGATCTCCTTCTCCGACCGTATAAAGAGCGGCGTGGTCGGGGAGCAGCTGTGGCTCCAGATCACAGAGCCCACAGAGAAAGACATGGGCAAATATGCCATCGAGTTCAATGATGGAAAGGGAGGCCTGAGGAGGACTGTTGATCTCTCTGGTCAAGGTGAGGATGTTTAAATGTTTAGCTTTAAACCTTGCAGTTTGTGTGTCTTATCTGTTATTGCCTTTTAATTGTGCAGTTAGCCAGGTTTTATGTGCATGACATTTTTTTTATGTGGACTTTTACATGCATTTATTGCATGCCAGCCAAATTAACTATAAAGCTGTGTTTAGTGACTAGTACACCACATTCAGATTTGTGCAACTTGTTTTTGTTTTGCAGCGTTCGATGATGCTTTTGCAGAATTCCAGAGACTGAAGTAAGTTACAAACCTCTCAATAACCATCATGTTGTTAGCTTTATGTATCCACCAACCGAACATCCGTGAAGTTCTACACATGAGATGCAGTTTTGCTGATTTAAAGAAAATAAATAAATGCAGATTAAGCCTTCATTTTCACTTCTGATTCTCCTTACCTTTGATCTAATTTGTTGTTCCCTCTTTTACTTCCTCAGAGCTGCTGCTACTGCAGAGAGAAGTAAGTGATACTGTATTTATGCTGGCCTCACTGCTTTAAGATTTATATTTGTCAG
>JASGAT010396079.1:0-14345 GCA_030220025.1 Chelon auratus
AAAAAAAAAATCAGGATTAAAATAGACATGATAAAATCATTAAAACATTTTGGGTCTACAGTTTGTGTCATTACATACACAAACTATAAATCTGTACATATTCTGAAGGCTATAGGAAGATGTGAGGTGGTAAAACAAGCTTGGAAACCTCACTCTGTAATAGTGATACTGTCATTTATGATAAATTGGAAATCTGGAAGTAGTCTGAAAACTCTACTACTAGTCTTCTACTACTGGGAAACAAATGGTAAAATGAGTCCATGTCGTGTTTTACCACCAGTGATGTTCTTGTTTTGCCCCTATCTGTATCCCAGCATCCGTACCATCAATCCCCACCGCACACCATCCTCACTGCGCACAGACACAGAGGCGCACACCGAATCTCAAACCTACCCACCCTGCGTGTCTTTTTTCCCCCCAGCCAAAGCTAATTTGCAGAGGCGTGAGTGTGGGTAATGCTACTGCCGTTTCCATGACAAGCTAAAGCCAGCGCTTACACCGCATTATGCCCCTGTGTTACACGTCAGGCGAGCAAGCGGGCGGGTGGGCACACTGCAAGCTGGCACATTCACTCCTTTGTCTGCTGTCTCCTCCAAACTGTGTTATTCCATGATGTTTTTTTTTTTTCTTCAGTGAATGGTTTTTATTTCAATTTCAAAGCCTTGTCTGTCCTCTCCTGTTCTGCCTTTTTTTTGCTGCTTTGCATGGCTATGCCTTTGGAGCAAAATAGGCCTTGGAACCAAAATGTTCCTGGAAAAGGAAACCGCTTTTTCAGATTTTTGCATTTTACATCTCAGTAGCCAACTGCCGAAAGGCCCTCAGTGTTGGCCTGCAAGTTGACTGCTAGATATGAAGCATATCTGCTCCGAAGTGAATCACTAGCAGCCCCCCATCATCGTCATCGTGAATGTATTTACATATTTTTCTACTTTTTCGATACCACATGAAGCCATGGTGTAAAGAGTTGTTTAAAAAAAAAGTCAGGCTACGTGGCATAGAAGCTGGATGCCTTGCTCTAAAGTAGAAACTTCTGTCATAAATGCAACCTCCCTGTGAGCTTTCAGTTATAAAACTTACCTTTTCACACACACAAAATGAAGCCTGACTCAACTAAACAGTCTACATGCACAGTCACACATACACGTGCACACTTTCTCTCACGACTGTCTCACGCACCGAGAAGGACCCCTCCTTAGTGTGATTACAACAGTAATGCGATATTTCCTTTGTATGTTAATGTGTATTATTTTCCACGCTACATTCGCTCTCCTCTCCTGTTCCAGCCTTTTGTCCTCCCTCCCTCTCTCTCTCTCTCCCTCCCATTTTCCCTCATTGTTCCATCCACTCCACATGTCTATTTACATAATTGAACTTTTGATTGGACTTTGCTCCCTCCATTCTGCTCTCATGTAGGCGGTGTTTGAAACTAGAAGCATAATTTCATGGGTAAGATGCGAGGTGGTCGTTCTAATGCGAAGACGTCGGATATCAAAAGCTCAGATTAAACAAATTGCTTGTTTTGATTGAAGTTGCAATTAAATAATCGAGCGTGTTGGTAGTTGGAGACCAGCCAATCAGATGAGAGTTGTTCAGTGGCAGAATGGACGGGCCACTTAAGTGCACTAAACCTGTCCTCTGAACAGGTATTAATTTTTTGAGGGTGTTTGACTGCCTTGTCTAAAATGTGTTTATCTATACACTAAGCTATTCAGTGTCATAGTGACATTAGAATCTGAGGGCATGCATATACAGTATGTGAGACTTCACACTGTAGATGCTGTTGTCACTTGAAGTGAGTGTGTGTGTTTATGCGTGTTTTGCAGTGTGTGTGCATGTGTGAGCTTGGACTTTTTTTTTTGCCCTAGGCTTCTTGAGCGGATTACAAGTTTTAAAGAGTATGAGATTCAACACCTCCTCAAATCTGACACTCTCTGACACTGCTTTGAAGCCTCGAAAGTGAGATTGGAAAGACACGGAAGCTCTTTTCTCTCCACAGAGTCGTGGGTTTATGTCATTGGGCTGTGGACAGTTAAGTTTCCATTGAAGCGTTTTGCCCCGGAGTGAGAGACAAAGCTGCCACTTAAAGCGTTTGACTTGTATCTTTTTTATGACACAGAAATGCCAGTTTTAATACTTTACTCACTCTTCGGTCCTTTAATTTGGCCCAAGGCTACGTGGTTTACATTTGGGTAGCCAGTAGAGGACTTCATTTAGATTTTTATCCCTGGCAATTATCAGAAGTATCCCTGATAATATGTTCTAAATTCCTGACACATCCTAAAGTTGTTAAATTCCTGACTTTCTGAATTCCTGACAGTTATTAATTAATGAATTATTAATTTAATGTCATCATATGGTGGGATTGGGATTGGGATTCTTTATTAATCCCAAACTGGGAAATTTCGCTGTTGCAGCAGCAATGTACAGGCATTCAACCATACATAAATATAACAAAAGCTAAAATCAACAATAAAAATAAAAATAGAGAACTAAAAAAGAACATAAGTATACACAGTATTAACAAGATTATAAGATAATGGCCTTGTTTTTTATATAGTGCTTTTCTACCTATTCGTACTCAAAGTGCTTTACAGTCACAGACTCATCTACACATTCGCTTACACAAGCACACACACACTCACACATTGGGAGCAACGGTTCAGTGTCTTGCTCAAGGACCGCTAAGCCTTTGGTTCGAGACCGACCGTCTCTACCCACTGATCCACAGCTGACCAATGTAATAGTTGTGTTTTGTGTTTGTGTTTAATTCAGTACAGTTGAACAGCGCTACGAACTAGGGGTTGAAGGACTTTAGATGTTTTATTAATTAATATGTTAATATGTGGTGAAAGCCCAGTCGACGCCGACTAGCCGATGATGTCACACATAAAAACACAGTAGAAAGTAATGCGTTCCAACAGTGAAATCTATATTCTTGACCTGAATACATATTGTACTGTTTCACACAAAATAAGCTACGGAGACTTTTCTGCAAGGTAATTGAAGCTTGATCACGGGCTACTGTCGTCTGTAGCCCACGCCAACACCATAGACACAGTCGGACCAAAAAACATGCTCCACAACCACAGCAACAATGTCAACTAATAGAGCACAGCAGAACTGAACAGAAACACATGAGCTTAAAAATACTGTGCGCTGCAGATATGTTTAGCTTATATAAATCAGCACCGTCAGTACCGTTTAATAGGACTTAACAGTGTGTTGTAAGATAATATAATTTAGCTGGGATGAAAAAAAAGTGGTACATCTCAGAGGCCTTTTCCGTGTATAGCAGCTAAAGGTCAATGATATTCACCAGCAAATTGTTGATGTACAGCCTCCTTCTCTCTGTTACCGTAGGTGAAGTTGTTCATTGACTGCCGTTGAGAGGCAGTCTGCTAGTGCATTCAGATGATTATCAGTTGCAGTAGTACTTTTGTTGTGTTTCAGGACTGACTTACATACTCATCTTCATCTTTAGCGAAGTATTTCCACACACTTGATGAGCCGCTGCTCATTTGCTGCAATGACCCACTGGGCTCCTCATCTGTCTTCTCTGAGGCGTGTTGTTGTTGTCACGTGATCAGTGACTAGTGACTTCCTGCTAAAAGCGCCATGGCAGTAAAGTCAACTAGTCGGCTAATCGGTACAACCCCTGCCACAAACTACACCCTCAAATGATCTTAAAGTTGAGTTACCACCTTTCTAGTGCTGTTTTAAACTGAACATTAAAACTGTTTTGAAATGCATTTGTTATCACTAGTGTACCCAATGAACTGGCTCGTGAGTGTATATTTTATATCGTGTTATGTTTGCCAGGTTGCTCTTTATTTTAAATCTACTTCTGCCCGTATAGAGTTAAGTCAACATTTCTTGAATCTACAGCAAAGGCGACCATTTCCAACCTTGCTACAGGATTGTTCTTTGGCTTAAGACTCGGCATCGACCTGTGACAGTTTTCTTATTTTCTGTATCATTGTTCAGCAGCTTCACCTGTGATTCCAGATCTCAGATCATATTACACACTCCCAAAATCACATTTCTGACACCAAAAAAAAAAAATCCTCCTCCTGACACCTGCACCAACAGGAACCTGGACGCTTCCATTCCCAGGTTTCCTCCTATCTTGTCATTCAGGCATTGTAGTGAGCTTAACCCCCCTTCTTTCTCTCTAACATCCTTTTCCCTTCTTCCATTTTTTCCCCTTTCTTTGCCCCGTCAGATGTATGTTGTTGACACTGAGGCATCAGGAATAATGGAATCTCTTGTCAGTGGCTTGTATTTCCTGCCCAGGCTGTTAGGGCTGTGTATAATAGTAGCAGAGGAGGAGGATGAGGGGAGGTTATGTGCCACTGATAGTAATGAAGGTTGCCTTTTCATTTTTTAATATGGAATGTTTGTGGGCCCAGGCAATGCTCCCCGCTAATCCTACCCTCGAGCCGAGCTAGCTACATGGCTGTGTCAGTGTTACAAACGCACACACACACACACACACATCCAGTGACATTCACACAAACCGATAAAAGACACACACATACAAAATACATGCACACCTTCCTTTAGGCGAGACAGCAAACTGTTTGATAAGTCAGGGTGCATTTCTGCTCCTCATGAAAATTTCACTCCTCCCGTGTTTGTGTCTTAAGGAAACGCAGCCGGTTCCTGTAAAAGATGATATGCTGTTTGTTCAATATTTGATGAATATGAAGGGTTGAGTGGCTAGATGCATTTGTGAAAGTCCATCAGGAAAGAGCGTATCGGAACAGTCTGGGATGGCGATTGAGAAAATGACAAACCTTGGTTCACATCTTGTTTCGTTCTACTGTCACAAGTCGCGTCTAAAACTGTCTGGAATGAGGTAAAGTATTGTTGCTCTTAATTAGGCACACATGCCATTTATTGCTAACACATTTCTGTTCCTTATACAATTAAATTAAACTAGCGTGCATGTTCATTTTTTAGTCTTGGCTCATGTGGATAGTTGGATTGGTATGAGAAAGTGAGCCTTAAAGACATTTTCCCACTCGCTGTGTTACGCAGGTGAGTGTGTATGGGCGTGTGTATATGTGTGTTTTTTCCGCTGGCTAGGGTACATAGTCTGCGGCACTGGAGTGTGCTGTGTGTCTAATTGCTTTAATAGCACCTGGTCTCTAATCCCAGGTAATTAGAGCGCTCAAATTAGACAGCTACTTTCAACCGTCACTTGAAAAAAGCAGAAGGGGAAGGCCTACAGGAAGACCACTCCACACTGAAACTCTACAAACCCACACATACACTGATGTTTTACAGAAACACACAAAAACGGTGGCAGAAGACAAGTGGGGATGTCTGTATCCTAAACTACTTCATTAGGTTCATCATTAACATGTTTGTATAAGGTCATAAGACTAATCAATGGGATTTATATATATATAAAATAAAACTCTGATTACAGTGAATCACTCCGTAATCACATACTGTAATCGCGATTGTGTTTTAATCGTTATTGACTTCCTGACTTTTTCTTCCATTTGTTTGAGTGGCACGGAGGCATTGTTGAGGCCTCCTAAAACGTGTCTGAAGAAGCTGTGGGGAAAGGTTAAGGCCCTCTTTCAAAGATGAGCCGGAAATGTCAAGTGTCTGCCCCTCAGGCTCCCGCTACCGTCTCCCCTGTACCGAGACTGCCGTAGGGGCCTGCGTGACTCGCACACATACACACTGGTTACAAAGGTTAGGAGTTACTATTAGAGATGGCCTCCGGTCTCTTTCATCTGTTTTGGCCCTTGTGGCACCTCAGCGGGCTCCAGGCTTGTGGTCATAGGTTAAACTGCAACAATAGATGAGCAAGAGACATCCAGGTGCTTAGAGACTGCTCCTATTTCGCTAGTATTGTTTTGTGTAATTAATTTGTTCTGACTGTTAATATTAAAAAGAAATCAGGTTTGACAGTCTTATAATCTTGAGATCGGCAAGGACAGGGTTTGACGACCAGACAGCCGTGAAAATTCAGAATTCTGGTTGTGTTTCTGGATGCCATACATTTCATTTTCACTTTTTTTATATGCAAGTCTTAAAGTCTTTTCCTCCTTACATCAAAACATTTTGCAGCATTGTCATATCTTCTGCTGAAGGATTAATCAAGTCCTGCAGTCATTCATTCAATAACTCCTGTCTCCCCAGTTTATTTTCTGATCTTGCAGTTGCAGAGAGCCGCCAACAGAGGGGGTTGGTTGGCCACCACAAGCTTTGCGAGCAGGCAGTCAAACTGCAGAGAGCTCCAGGCCTCCACTGTGTGTCTTAAAACTGGGTGAACTAGTTACGGTGGTCAATATGAGCTGTTGTGAATGTCTCATTGCTTCACTTTCCTCCTCTAAAGGTTAAGTAAAGTTTGGACTTTTTGCTCAGTGATCTCACGGCATCAATTGTGATCATCACCTGTGTATTGCAGCTGTCAATTAAGTCAATATTGTTCAAGAAAGCACGCAATCAAAACAAAAGAGACAAAAGATTAAAGATTAAAAGATTAAGCGGTAATTAAACGGTAATTCAGTTCAGAACCTGTGTGTTACGTTTAATTATATTTTTTAAAAAGTCAAATGAAGCTTGATGAAACTTGACACCTTTCTTAAACATGTTATGTAATTAATAAAATCAGTATTATTAGACTAACTGTGCACTTAAATACCCATTGCAGCCTTTTTGATCACCGTCCTCTAATGGATCAAATCTCTGAGATTTTTTGCCATATCTCTACAAAACGATCTGAGAGATTAGCCTGTATCAACCCCTCCATAACCAGATTAGTGAATACCCTGCTGAATAATCAGAATAGCATTGGTTCTGCTGGCTGTCAGAAGAAGACCAGTGTCTCCACACCACCAAGGATTTGTGGGATTTGGAGTCTGGGAGAGGAAAGGCTTCTAATGGTGAAAGCTTTCAACCCAGATAAGACTTCAAAGGCAGAGCTAATTAATAAGATGTTTACATTATTCACGGTCATACGCTGATTTCTGAGGGTTCTTTAATTATGCTGTGTGTGTGTCTGCATGGGTGCAGACTCGTAATATGGCAGCATGGTATGCTAATTGGATGGTTGGTGGTTGCTAAGTAAAACATTTTTTTAAGAAGTAAATAGTGAATGGAGTTAATGTGTGGAGGGAGAGTGGGAGCATGTGGACAGTCATAAAAATATAACCTTTACAAATGTTTTTCACGCCCTTCAAAGGGTGTAGTAGTCGGGTACCAGATAAATAAAATTCATAGTCATCCATGTTTTATGATGAATTAAGAGACAAGTAAAATCTACAGTGAATGTAAATATGTTTCATTGATAACCTTCAAAATGTGGTATATTAAAAAAGAAATAAAAAAATCTCTCTTCTCTCTTCTCCCTCCCCTGTGTCCAATCATTCCCCATTCCACCTTCCTTATCCTCCTCCTCCTCCTCTTCCTCCCCTCTCTGCCTGCAGCCCAGCCCCGTCCCGAGCCCCGTCCTGGGAGGGAAACCCAACGCCAGCCAGTCCCTGCTGGCCTGGTGCCGCGAAGTCACCAAGAACTACCGCGGGGTGAAGATCACCAACTTCACCACCTCCTGGAGGAACGGGCTGGCCTTCTGCGCCCTACTGCACCATTTCAGACCTGACACAATGTATGAACCATGCACACTCTCACACTTTAAGACTTTAACAGTGCAAGCGCTACAAAGACCACTAAACAAAACAGTTAAGAAATAAACTGTGTCAAGTGAAAGTCTTCGAGATCAAGACTCTTCACACGGATAACCTGTCATCATGCTCTCATTCCTGTCCGTGTGTGTTTGATACATTTGATGCATTGATGCATGCATTCAATCTGTTATTTTCATATTTAACCACAGAGTTGCATGTTTGCTGCCAACACTTAATCTTATTGTTCTTGTGTGTGTAATTACAGTTCTTTTAAGTATGCAGCGTGTGTGTGTGTTTAGTGCACACACTCAAAAGCATACGGAAAACCTGCTGCCCCATCAAGAGAGCAGACATGAAGATAATTTATCACAACCGTGCTCTGTGTACATGCGTGTGTGTTTATACTTACATGGTTTTGCACTCTGGTGTGTTATTTTCACAAATTTTCCACTCTATTAGTTCTGTTGATTGCACTGCTATGAAATTGCATGTTACAGTTCTAATACCATTACATGTGACGCATATTTAAATACACCTCTTTCCTCACTGTGTTTCTCCCTCTGCTATTCTCTCCTTTTTTTTCTCTGCCTGCCTCCTCTCCGACCCTCCCCACTGTTCTTTCAGAGACTACAAGTCGCTCAATCCTCAGGATATTAAAGAAAACAACAAAAAGGTAAGAGGCAGCCACCGCTGGGCCCTTCACACCACTTAGCTCCCTCCCATCCACATCTCCATTTGGCCTTATTTAGAGATCTGCCATTAATCCCTGGATATAGTGTGTATGTGTGGTTTTGAAGAGGGAAAGTGGAAACACACATGAATGCTTATAGACATTGTCACATACAGCCAGAATGTAAAAATGAGATATATGTGTGTGTGCGTGTGTGTGTGTGTGTCCTAAAACTTGTTACATGCTCCATGAAAAATTGGTTCTCGTAGGGCTGCGAGAACGAGACAAAGTTCGTCTTGGCCAGGTATTTATACTTCACGAGAAACTCAAGTGCCGAACTCCAGAGGTGACGCAATAGAGCACCGGGTGTCACGTAACTTTTTTTGTTGACACTGCCATATTGGCAGGAAAACTGGTGCCAGCGCTGATTCCAGTCTGTCAGAGTTTACTGGACACTTTAAACAGATAAAATTTGACCAGTTCAAGGACAAAGTCGTCAGATTATATATCATGGACCCTTATCATGCCCCAGGTGTGCTTTTTTTGAGCATTGAAACAGCCGGCGCAGACAATGTTCCTGGCCTGCAGTATCCGGATTATATAATATATGAATACCTCATTAACTTAATTTTTCTGAGGAGGTGCATGACAGTAACGTAACTACAACAACAAGTAACTGTTTAATGCTGAATGTCTTTTTCATTGTGAGTAGTTTTAGTACTGAATGAGAACACCCACGTTCTAGACATTAGCCTAACTTGCCTTTATGAAAAGAAATCTATTGGACATCAATGATATAAAGCGATCACGACACAAGCAAAATCCATTTCTTGAGGGATCCCACTGCTCCGTTTTCTCATGCCTGCTTCTTGCGCGATTTATTGCGGTAATCCAAATCTGCCAGCTTGCGGAAACTTTGGGAATCCTATAAAACAATTTCCCCTTTGCTTGTCCCCGACTATTATGGCATCCTGAGGCACAACAGCTGTCGACTATTTTTGGATGTAACTGGTACAAGGACAAGTTAGTTAGTTGCTTGCAGTTGTCAACCGAATACTAATTTGAAAAGCGCGCTTTCCTGCCAATATGGCGGTGTTGTGATTGCCGGCGCAGGGTGACGTCAGCTACCGGAGCTCTATAGGGGCAGTGACCAATAGAAGCGACTGATACAGCTGGGTATGGCTTCATGCCACTACTGATTTTGTGAATCGATTAGTTCCTGATTTTCATACTTTGTCATACTTCTCAAATCCAAAATGCTGCCACACAACTTTCAGGCCTGATGCTCCTCCCAGGGTTTTAGTTTTTGTCGTGTTTCTCCCTCATATGTGGACTAATCTTTTTGCGTGAGTCTAGTCCTGCCAGACCACAGTGATTTCTAATGAGAGGATGCAGGCAATGCCATTGAAAACAATCAATATAGTTTTTTTCAAATGAAAAAAAATGACCTTTTTTATACACAGCCCTATAGTTTGTGTGTTCAAAAAACAAGTATACACACACCTCTTTTCCTTCTTGCCCTATGTCATCATATCTGCACATTCACTGTTGAAGGTACACACTTGCAACGATCGCCCTTTTTCCTCTGTCCCTCTGGCTTCTGCGTGCACATTACCTCTTTCTGTACACACTTGCACAAAATAAATGCACACTTCTTCTTTTTCCCTCCTTACTACACACACTGGCACACCTTTACACGCACACAGACATCCCCTCTTTGGCCTCGAGGGCTACACAGAACGATATGCGTCGGGTTCCTGCAGCTTGATTTCCTCTCCTCATACACACTCTGGCTCAGCGATAACCTCTGGTGGCCCTGTTAGGCATGAATGCTACCCTGTTGACAATAACCACAGTGGAGGGAGAGGTAGAGACCCAATCCCATATCTGCTAACTGCCCCTCACCCCCCTCCAGGTGCTCAAGTAGCCCTGAAGAAATTGGTTAGATATAAGTAATATGAGAATATGCCGTAGAAGGTGATAGCTGGTGAATAGCTGCAGCACTGTACCCAGCATACTGCAACCAGCCTTTCTGTAGAGATCTACATGTGGTAGTGGTGTACATTCGGTCAAGCAGGACTATTTTTTTTATTTTTTTTTGCAATGCAATGAGAAAGCACAGATGCCATCTCCTGATGTAGCTTTCAAGAATCATGTCTATTCTGCATGTATTTAAGCATAATATAAGCAATTCAATAAGCAATTTTAATGTGAACTATGTTTACACACTTTTTTATACTGTAAACTACTGTTTACCAGTTCAAATTATTCCCACACATTTTTACCAAAACACTGGTAAAGTTATTGTACTATTATAATGTCTTTTTTAGGTGTCAGAACCCAGTCCACAAGGCAGATTGGACCAAGTTTTCACCCAGAGAAATCATTTGTATTGAATTAGCAATCAAGACAAACTGAATTTGGTGCCTGACAATTGTATCTTAGGTTGTAATAAGTCAGACACGAAAAGTGTGAGGCACTCCCATATGAATTTAAAACTTAAACAGATTTTCCTTCTGCGTGAGATGTAATAACTCATATATTATGAAAGATTGTGGCTGTGATTACAAAAGCCGCTGGGATGGAAGAAAGAGGAATAATGCCTGGTGCGGTGTCATGTGGCACCCTGAAGGTGTTCAACACGAGAAAAGCATCCATAATATCTCCTGCAAGACGAGAGAAAACGCTCATCAGGCAGGATTTAGTCAGGCAGTTTAATGTGGTAGATTAAGAGGAAGCTATAAAAAAAGAATTGAAGCAAAATGTGAGAAGGAGGAGCAAAGACAGTAATTGAATGTTTTAAGAGGAAATCAAAAAAGAGGATGATGAAAAGACGCTTGTTTCCCCATCCACAGCGTTGTGTAGAGAATGTATAGAATTTATTGAATGGACAGGAGTAATGGAAATGACAACTATCTGTGCTTTTCATGGCTAGTTGATAGACACAACCCCTCCTCCTCTCACAGTCTATCTGTGAAGAGTGATTGCTATGAGCCCAGACTGTGCTGAATTATGACAGATAAGGACAATCAATATTGGGGGTGGGTAGAAAAAAAGGGTAAGAAGTGAATATTTAGAATGTTTGCAGTCCTGAACATGATCCATTATCAAAAAACGTGTGTATGTGTTTTAGTCCGTAGATGATTTTGTATGTAGTGGCACATACTGTTTAAGGAATTCAAAGTTGGGATATGTTTGAAACGCTTGCCTCTCTGTCTTGTTTGGTTTTGTCACTGTGCTGTTATGTGTGTGTGTGTGTGTGTGTAATGAGGCCAAGAAGAAGTAATTTGTCATGCCATCTGATAGCGGAGCACCAAGCACCAGGCTAAATTGCCCTGAGCACAACCGTTAGGGGTTGGGCGGAGGGGAGGAGGTGCTGATGATTGACAGCGATAGATAGCTGTCAGTCACTGAGAGGCAGTGGAGGTGGGAGTAGGGAGCAGCGGCCTGGGGCAGATGATGGTGACATTTAGTCCAGACCCAGAGCTTTGTCAGCTGGGTGATGGAAAGTGAGAAAACTAGATATTTTCTTATTGGACAAAAACTTCACTCTGATTGTTTATGGAACACAAAAGTTTTTTTGTGAAATGCTGTTAAAGCTTTAGACATTAAGAATATTATTAAAATAGTGTTTTTGATAAGAATATATACACTGCCTGGCCAAAAAAAAAGTCACCACGAAAAAAAGAAGTCACACTATCTAATATTTTGTTGGACAGCCCCATGAATCCTGGTATTGTCATCTTGGAATATGCCCATGTCATCAGGGAGGAAAAAATCCATTGATGGAATAACCTGGTCATTCAGTATATTCAGGTAGTCAGCTGACCTCATTCTTTGGACACATAATGTTGCTGAACCTAGACCAGAGCAACTGCAGCAACCCCAGATCATAGCACTTCTTACTCTTCAGACCACATGACCTTCTTTCATTGCTCCAGAGTCCAATCTTTATGCTCCCTAACAAAATGAAGCCTTATTTTCCAGTTAGCCTCACTGATTAGTGGTTTTCTTTTCAGCTGTTCAGTCCCCATCCCTTGATACCCTTCACATTGTACGTGTGGAAATGCTCTTACTTTCACTATTAAACATAGCCCTGAGTTCTGCTGTTGTTTTTCTTTGATTTGATTTCACTAAACGTTTAAGTGATAGTTGATCACGATCAATCAGGATTTTTTTTCTGACCACATTTCTTCCTCGAAGACGATGGTTCCCCACTATCCTTCCAGTTTTTTATAATGAGTTGGACAGTTTTTAACCCAATTTTAGTATCAATCTCCTTAGATGTTTTCTCTGCTTGATGCATGCCAATGATTTGACCCTTCTCAAATACACATCTTTTCCACGACTACAGGATGAGTCTTTCGATGTGGTTGTTTAATAAATGAGAAGCTACTCATTGCTTCAGCTGGGGTTAAATAACTTGTTGCCAGCTGAAAGATAATCACCCATGCAGTAATTATCCAATAGGAGACTCGTACCTATCCGCTTAGTTAAATCTAGGTGTGAACATTTATGTTTAAAATGATTAAAATGACATAAACAATAATGTTTAACAATATTCTAGTAATAGTTCTGTTGTCCAGAAACTATGGGAAACATCCTCCATTCCGTTGCACCTGCATGGCATGTTCCTTTATAGCCACTGTCCAGTGTTTAAATCTGCAGCTGAAATAGGCCTTGATCATTCTTGTTTGAAGCATCGGCACACACAGCTGTATATCAAACATGATATGCAGCTATGTGTGTGTTTATATAAGGATGTAAAAAGCTGGATGATTATGTCAGTGCTTTCACAATAACCGTCTGCAAAGACACGATGTTGTCAAACGACAGTAAACATGCAAGTCCCCTAGGCTAACATTAGCTAACATACTTCTGTAAACAAATATTTAAACTGGCAATTAAGAGCTTACCTCAGGTTATTACTGACTCATCACTGTCCTGTGTTGACTGCATCTTCCTCCATTTTTTCAGCCTTCTTTGTTTTTTGTTTTTTTTCCTCATTGCAAACTCATTGTGTGTTAGGTGGTTGGAAAACCAGCTAGGTGGTGACTGACGTGTGGATCAGTAAATTTAGAGCATATTGTTGCACCACAGTTCTGGTTTAGTTTACTTCCACTTTCTGTTGCTTCCTGATCTGACACAATGATGTAAATAATATCATGTAGTGTTATGCTGATATTTTGACATCTTGTAGTGTTTGCAAGAGCATCTGTGAAGTTTCTAAAGTGTGCAATGCAATCTGATATGAAAACCATGTGCGATGTTTAAAACTAAATCAGTGACCAGTTTGGCCTGAGTCACAGAGATGATGGGAAGTTATAGTAAGACAGTGGTCCGTCACTGATTAAGGTAGGTTTGGGAGTTTTGATGTCTCTAACAAACTGGCACACTATAAACCAAACATGCCCTTTTACTGCAGTGAACATACTGTACTTAGGGTGACCAGATCCCGATTCACTAGACGTGGGACAATGTGGGACAATGTGAGATAGGCTACCAATGCATCAAGGTAGCCTAAAAGAACTATGAGAAAAAATAAACATTTCTATTCTGCCCCTTTGCTAATAACATTATGTGCTTTGCCATCTGATTGATTCAGTAGCACATAACAGCCTGCAAATAAAAACTTAACAAATATATTTTATAATATAAATATCCATAAAAACTTGCTTAAATGCAACTTTCCCAAGGTGAGCAACACGTTTTGTCTCGCATTCTCTGTGTCGTTTCACGTCGTATTCACCTTCGTGTGAAACGGAAAAATGACTCAAGCAAACTTCACAGCAAACTTTACCAGACTCGCCTTGCATTGGATAGTTTTCCAGTCTTTATTATAGCTGCATTTCCTCTTCTCAGTCGTACGGGTTGTGCTTCCCTCCATGTCTCTCGCTGCATGCCGCTCTGATCTGATTTGCATATTTTGTTGTTGGTGGGCGCGCCCTTAACCTGCATCCACGTCCCAGTTTGATTGACATGATCAAACAGCCCGCCCCGCCCCCTGATGACAGCCCTCACTGCTTTCT
>JASGAT010396080.1:0-54687 GCA_030220025.1 Chelon auratus
CTTCTAGGGTCGTCCCTGTGATTCACTCCTGATTGATTGTGATCATGTCCAGTTGCCTCGCCAGTTTTGTTGAACTTCCGCTTCACGTTGAGACATTTTCAGGCCTACAACGATGTACCGGCTTGCACAGCTACAAGCTGCTCAGCCGATTCGTTCGTGTTTATCCACAAGCCACCCGCTGAAGGAACGCCGCATGTTCCACCGAAGGTTTTGTCGAGTTTATTAATGCACTTTTCTGCCATTTACAAATTGACTCGGCGCGTGTAATGAGATCCGGAGGTGGGTGGCGGAGATCACTGGTGCTCCAGGTACTTGCTGCCTGTGCATTAGCTGCTAACCGGCTCGCTAATTAGTCAGCATTAGCCGTGAATGAAAGCAGCAGCTGTTAAACATTAACACGTCCGGCACGGCTGTGTGTGGCTCATTCTAAAACGAGGCATGTTTGTGCGTTATTTTGGATTTCTGGTAGAGTAAAAGCAGAACTCACTTAGCTGGTTGTGGAGTAAATTGAGCTACATCTACTGAAGACTAACTGATGGATAGTTTTAGCACCTTCAGTGCACGCAATGGCTCTGACAAACATTTTTATTAATAAAAACTGTGTAATATTTTGCATATTTTCCACCTTTTTGCTTCAATTTCTGCAAGATAGCACTTGGATGACGAGGGGCTAATTTATGTTCTATCACGAGCAGACTTCAGTTCATAAAAACCTCTCTCTAGTTGAGGCCTGAAAAAGGAAAAACCGAGACAAGGAGGCTTCTCTGACTTATTAGGCCGGTGGTCTCTGCACTGAAGTGAGACACAGGCCAATAAAAAATACCGCCTCTTCTCTGGGATTATCCCGCCGTTGATGGAACTGACAGGCCGCCCCTCGCTCCGGGATTCTGGAGTGAAGACGACATGTTCCGCGGCTTCATTCACTCGTCCCGGCTCATCACTCTCGGTTGCTCGGCGCCCAAACGGTCCCCGCAGCCGCTCCCTTAAACGGAGCTGGTGGAGAGCAGCTGAAGGATCCGTGACAGTAATGCAAACATCAGACTAAATTGCTCTGTTTGCGGTTGTGTTTGTGGCTCGGCTTTTGCAGATGTCGGCTTTTGTGGGAATAAATGTCTTCCCAAATATTTGTCTTCTGTGCTGCTTGTGGTGATTTTTATTTTATTTTTTTTTAACTTCCAAGGCTGTTAAAGGACGTAATTGACAGTGTTTGGGAAGTAAACTCTTACAAATGAGTCACAAGATCACATGGGAATCCATCAAGCTAAGGTCGAATCATGGTGGTTTTGACCGGTCCGCGTTCTCTGAGGAACTACATGAACGCCAAATAACAAGAATAACTACAGCAATGACTGTAAAGCTGCATTATGTTGCTTTTGTCTGGGCCAAAAAAAAAAAAGACGACAGCCAATGGCCAGCTGGTACACGTTGTCCAAACTGGGGAAACCTGAGAGCCACTATTAGCTGGAAAGCTAAGAAGCTAGCAAGAGCTACGTAATTAACGTTTCATTCCTCATGCACTGGAGATCACACACTGGTTCTGCCTTCAAGTCAACCTGCTGAAATGGTTGAAAAGCCTCAGACAACTCGGGTCCAACTAGTTCCAGCAATGCGGGACGCAACACCAAAGCTAGGGCAACAGAAAACCACTGCCTGTTAGCTTAGCGTGGCAAAGCCTTTATGGCAACGTTCGATGGTGACAATGGCTAAGAACTATTTTTGGTAGGCAGATCCTTGAAGGCAAGAATCTGCCACAAACATGCTAACAACATAGCTAGCCACTAGCTAACTGCTTGCTAGCTTCCAGTGCTCCTCAGCTCAGGTTTTTGCTGTGATGCTCTCCTACTGCCGTACTAAGTATTATTTGAACGTGCCCACCCTTTTCCAAACTGTTTCAAAGAACAACATTTTCAGTGATATATTTCTAATAGTTAATCCATTTTTTTTTCCCTTTGAGAAACAACTCAACCTTCCAAAGCCCCGTGTTTCAATTATTGTAGTATTTCTGGGAAAACAAGGATTTGTCTTTTTGCTATAGCAGTTGTGTGACTTACTGCGTTTGCTGTACGTTTGTGTAGCTGCCCTTTTAATTTCATGTTCCGGCACAGAACGAAGGAGGATCATCCTCCCAGTAAATACATTTTCCAGTCTGGGACTAATGCAGTAAAGCCTGCTAATGCAAACACTGCTCAGCAATTTCTCCCCGCAAATTCAACTCGCCCGCACGAGCTGCCAGAAGCCGTGCGCTGACTTTAAGTTGCACCTCTCCGTCGCGGGGTCTCTGGATTGCACTGGAGCCCGTACTGTGATCTCAATGTCAAAGCTCTTGTGGAAAATTGGCTTCACACGGTAATGGCCCTTAACTGGTGTTTCTGTGTCATCCGTCAAGAGCACAGACGCTGTCCTCAAAATGCATCATCATCTCCGCAGGGCGCTGCTTTTCATCCAGTTTTTCCCTAAATGACACAGTTTTACACTGAGCATTACTGACATGTTGTTTTTATTAATACTTTTAGATATAGTATCACCGATGTTTGGAGTCTTTGCGTCTTTAGGCCTCAAAAATAGTTTCCAGACATGCAAAATTTTGCTTAGTCTCCCTAGCAGTGGTGGCGGTCCGCTAAAGGGAGAAAGAAACTGATTTTTTCTGCCACGTTCGGTTACAGCATTCAGCTTTGGATTGTCTTTGTGCCTCTGAATATATTCTAATCAGTCCCAAACCTTTGGGCGATTTCAGTATGGCCAGCAATCACCCTAAACGTTCTCACGGACTCTCATGTTTAGGTTACAGGAGTGTTGTGTTGCAGTCGGTTAGCCAGCAATCAAGACATTCCTGCGAAAGACGGAGGCACTGGCCTTGCTTTGCATTGAGAGGCAACTGGTTAGCAACTGATTTCACTGATGGGGTAATCAAAAATATCAAAACAAGTGAATATAAATGCAATGGCTGAATTTTAAAATAAATCCAAGCATGCTAAACTGAGACGTAGAAGACATCTAGTGGTCACTGGTGGTATTGCGATCCAAGAAACCAATTGTTTAATGCAACGGGACGATATCTAGTTCATTTACACGCCCTAATCCCTTCTCAATCAAAGTCAAACCCATGAATTCAGAAAAAAACTCTGGATTCGGGTAGTTGCTCTTCCCAGTCTCTTATGCCTGCACATTAAAATGTCCTGCGTCAGGACTTCTGCGTCTAGCCCATCTGCCACTCCGACTGCATTTGGTTGTACTACTTGTGCTGTGTGCAATGTCAAGCATCTACATACTCAAATATGTTATGAATCAAACATGGCTAGAATATAATATAGGGCAGGGAAATAAAAGGTCTAATCATTCTGTGTAAAATCACCTTAAATTACCATATTGTGTTTACTGCTGTAATTACTGTCACGCAGTTTTAACTCCCTTCGTTCACATTCCAGTGTACACGAGAAAAAAACAAAAAAAACACCCTCTCAATTATAACCACTTTCACTCCCTTCAATACCTCTTCAAATGATGCAGATTAAAACTTACGATTCAGACCCACGCAGCCACTTGATCGCGCTTTATCGCCGCACTTCCCGCACGCTTTTGATTAAACAGCGACGGGTGTTTTCCGAGTCGCACTCATTAAATTAGCTTGGATCTCATTTTTCTGCTGAGCTCGGGGTGTAAATAACAAATAAGGACAGTGGAGCTGCTCCTCTAAAGTGAAGCCAAGGCAAGTAGAGCTCCCCCTGGTGGCTGGCTGCAGCATAGGTCATAAGCTCTGCCTCCTCCATGTCAGTGGATGGGACTTGGGCCAAACTAAAACACTAAAATACACGTCAAATAACATGTCACGCCTGTATCCTCGTGAAAATAGCATCAGTTAGGCCAATGCAAGGACGTGGGGCCATATTTATATACCGTCTATGGATGGCACCAATTGTTGACAATTCAGCAAGTTGAATTGGTGGCAGATTCTGATTGTCGGATCAGTTCAATAGTTTGTTCCTGATCCTATCTTCTTACCTTCCCATCTAGAAGCAGCCCTTTTGAATTATTTCCTTTCATGCAGACGCCAACCACGTGCATCACCTGGCCTTGGCTGTAGTCTTTGCGTCGCGTTCAAGTGCAGCTTTTTGTCCCAGCCTCCATTCAGTCTCAGGGAAAAACACCGGCACATGTGATTCCTGCAACAATGCTGCAGTGGAAACATCCACAAGGGTGGGCACAGAGACAGAGGCGTGACAAACGGGACTTGTAAGTAAGTAGGGGAGATTACACCGCTTGCTAAACTCTCCACGGGGGGAAATTCTAAGCAGATCCAATGGATGAAGTAATTCAATTTGAGCCCCTGAATAATGGCATCATTTGCCATGGAATTAGCATCCGCCACTATCAATCAGCGCGGTGGAAGACTAGCACGGGCTGCGCCCACCAAGGACACCAAAGCTTTCTGTAGAATTCGACTCATTTGTCAGGTTAACTTGACTGGAGTCGCTCGGCACAACAGGAACACAAAAGTATTTATTCAGATTTCTATGCGTTTCCTTTTAAACCAATCAGCGCGGCTCATTGTTTTTGCCGCACTCTTGTCCTCTCCAAGGTAGAGTCTTAACATTAATTGACGACAAATTAAATCAGACTTTCACATTCGCACGGTGTATACGCTTTATAGAGGGTTTAATAGACTTTATTATCAGGGGTCACCCGTTAAAAAAGGTCGCAAATTACAGTATTGGCTGCCTCATTTAATTTACGTTGTAATGATAAGCCTGTATGGACGGCGAGAACAAAAGCACGTCAAAAGAAATCAACCTTGCAGCATGAATCAGTGGTTTTACAAAAATTCAAGCTATATCCAAACACATAAGCATGTCCTAGTCTTCCTTAGCTGGGTAGTAATGGGTAAGACTGGTAAAAGCCCATAAGAAAACACCCAAAAGTCCTGACTAACCTTCTTCTGGTGATACTCTACAGTGTTAATTACTGTACGGAGCACAGTTGCTTCCAGACGACGTAGAGTACTACGGCCCATTATTCCCGCGGCGCGTCCGTGATCCGTATCACACGCTTCCGCGAGGCCCGCTATCATGTGTTCGGCTTCTTTCAGAGGCGAAACCCTTGATGTGATTTCTGCCTAAATTGAAAATTCCTCTCCCGGCTCGACAAATTGGCACCCTTTCAGCGGTGAAAATTGAACAAATTAGACGGTGCTGGCTGCATTCGGAAAAAACAAAATACAGAACAGAAGTAGACGTGTTCCTTTGTAAAGAACTTATTCCGTTGCAGAGAATGCAGAGTTGACAGACGTCTCAACACAAGGCCGTTATTAGTGTCAGTTTCTCAGAGAATGCACTGCTGAGCATTGAAAGGCTGTTTTCTCTGCGTGCTTTTAAATTAAATCAAATCTAAAAGCATAAAAGGAGCTTGCTCTCTCTCTCTGGTTTTCCGTTTTTGAATGGGGGACCACACCGTAATTTTTTATTTTCTCACTCTCTCTCTCTCTCTCTCAGCGCTCCACATGCTAATTCTCAGAACAAATGACTTTGTAAACCGGACCAATTTGCAGGCCGATTGGTTTCCAAAAATCTTTCTTCGCCGAGAGAGACGCTCAACGTCTGTTGCGAGCCTGAGCAATTCGTTTTCGCGTCCGTGACACCTCGCGGCTCTATGTAGGTTGCAGAACTTCCTAAATTAGTAAATGCCGGATGAAAAGCAGGGGGGAAAACTGTCAGAGCCGCCTTTTAGTTATGCCGCGGCGCACCTTGGCTTTCTAGGCTCGGATATTTGTTTGTCTTAGAGTGTCACGGTATCGTCTTCTGAGGCTTAACTCCTTCTTTCATCTGCTCCTTTATAGCTGCCACAAAGAAAAGAAACCCTCGTCCTGTCAGCGACTAAATGAAAATCAAAACATGCTTGAATAAGCGTTTCATATTCATTGCTTTCCGTGCTGTCGCAGGCTGTATTTTCTTCGCGAGGGCATCCACTATGTGTTGTCTTATCCCCTAAAGAAAAAGGAAAAAGGCAGTGTTGTGTCGAAGCTCGCTGTGAGATGACCGGGTCAACCTTATCGCTGGCCGAGGCTGGCGAAAAACGTCAAAACATCTTCTCCTCCCCTCCCCCGAATCCGCTTAGGAGGAGGAGGAGGATCAGCACTTGTAAAAATGACTGGCACTGCCCTGAGCGAGGTTTTTCCGGGACTCAGCAAAAATGCGGCTTAACAAAAACAACTGATGTTGAAGGGAGTTAATCACTATCAGCGTAGGTCCGAGGATTGCCGGATTCGCCAACTTCGCCAACTTTTCGAGCGACAAGTCGACATTTGGAGCTAAATCGAGGGCGGCTAGAAGCTGTGCCGCCCAGTGGGGAGTCCACAGGCTTGTCTCGGGATCCGTCTAAAGGTGACCCCCCTACTTGACTGGCAGTTTTTGTGGAAAAGAAAAAAGTGCTTACAAAGGCCCTCGTGGCAAAAAAAGAACTTCTTCAGCTCCTCCTGTCTAAATGATTCAAAGTTTTCCGAGGGTTAAACAGGAAGATGCCTCCCTGCTCTTGCTTTCAGCTCATCATTTTGTTCTACCTGCCAGTCAGAAATCATCCCGGCTGACACATTTTCAGCCCTTTTTTGCCAAGGAAGGAATCAGATCATCCATGAACAGAGGCTCAGCTTTCTTAAAAAAGAAGTAGCACAGGCTGTGGGTGAAACGATTGCCAAGTTGCTGTTGGAGAACCATCTGTCAGCGAGGCTTCCACACCTAGAAGGGTGTTATTCCGTGGACGGATTGGACAAGTCAACTAGCAGAGCTTTGTGTCCACAGACCCGTGGCCGAACTTTATCTCATCTTAAAAATCCCAGAACACTCGCGGCATTGTCTGCATATATTGAGAGATTCGGCCCGCGGGGGATTAAAGCAAAAATGAAGAGACATCAAAGAAGCTTTCATCGTTCACATGAAAGACAAAAGATTGGTGGAAGTCGCAGCAGTTGCCCTTCAGAGTTCCGTGAAGCCGAACTAAGGAGGCACTCAAGTCGCGTTCTCGCGCCTCCCAATTTTCCTCCAAATAAGCCGCCAAATAAGTCATGAGTGCACCTCTGCAGGAATCTGCTCATGGCGCGAAAGGGTTACAAGTCGAGACTGTTGCTGATAAAAGAAGAAACGCCATCATCTTCCTGCTCCTAATGAACAATAATGAGCCGCTGTGCACACTCAGGGGTTCGGCTGCCGTAGCCTCATTGGGTTCTGTTATGAGCAATAGCTTATGGTGGCTAAAGAACGCTGAGTAACACCTCTACGGATGTGGAGTCTGCTGACTTTATACCTCTTGTGCTGCTTATTGCTGCGAAGAAAATGATTGAGGAAGCTGAAATGTTGGCCAAATAGATGATTTTAAGTAGTAGTAGTAGTGGTGCTTCTTTGACTCCATTTAACCTCTTGGAATGATTCATCTTCAGGGTCACATTTTAGTCGTGATTAGATAAAAACATTCGCAGAAACCGAAGGCAGACCTTTATTACGGCTGTCTGTGAGAAAGGCAAGGCACCTGCAGTCTGATTAACTCCTGCTGTTCTCAGGGGGATAATGTCAGAGGTCGAGCGCTCTGTAGAAAAGGACAAAATTAACAAAAGCAAAAGACGGCGCGTCCGAGCCCGACGCAACTTCCAAACGTTTCAGATGCTCCGAGTGGTCACATCATCCCACCTCCCGCTGCGCACACCACTCTGGAGAGTTGATAGGACTCAAGCTAATTGCTGGAATATAGAAACTTGTGTTATCCCATTAATATTTCAGCTTCAGTTTCAGTGGCCCGCGTCTCTGAATTATTAAAACTGTGTGAGCTAGTGCGGGTGAGAATCACGCTGCTTACAAAAAAAAAGAAAAGTCGAAGAAGAAGTCAGACTCTGGCTTCCATCCATTCACTCCATATTATAGAAATGAAACGAGTGTTTTTATTTTTAATTTTTGGTGAGTGATACAGGAGCGGCATACTGTTTCTGTACGCTCACATTAAAAAGACATGGGAGACTTTTTGTTTACACCCTAAAGGGGGTCAATTTGATTTTTGTTTCTGAAACGGACTTGTTTTCACGTATCTATAATTAAAACTTTTGTTTAGCTCGCTCCACGTCGGGCTCTCTTGAGTTATTTCAAAACTAAATGTGGCCTAAAGACGAAGCACAGGAAGCTGTGATTAGCGCTGTCCTCGTAAACAAACGTGGCTCCGTAATCCTGATATGAAATGACTGCTAGAAATGTTGTTTATGCATGAATATGTAATGGGCTGTGTCTTGTCGGTCCAGGCTGGCGATATCATGTAATACGGCACCTAAGAGGATTCTGGCTCCTTTATAATTCAGAAATAATTCTATGAATGTAACACCATACTAGCGGCAGGGGTTTAAGGATGGCAGTGTCAACTATTGTGGTCCAAGTTGAATTATCCCAACAAATATTCAAGAGACTGTAATGCAATCTGGTTGAAATGTGTTTTTCCCTAAAGGATGAACTGTAAAACGTTAACTTAGCCCCACCTTTAGGTCAGAATTTCTATAAATTAGATGCTTTGATTTACGTTTACTTTGGATTTAGCGCTAACACACAAAACAGACATGTTAAAAATGCTACATTAGCATAGTGAATAGAACCATTCTAAGACGAGCGATAAACATTAGCATGCTAGCACCATCACTGTGGCCATTTCATCGTGCTAAAATGCTAAACTAATTGGATTATATGTTCATGTCATGTAACAGTGTGAGACTTGCGCGTTGACCTTGGAAATGTGCTAAAAATTAAATGGCTTCCGAAACATTAGCATCTTAGCACTGCTACTTAGGACATTTCAACATGCTAACATGCAAAGGGGAACGCGTCACATGTTCGTGTGATGTCCTATGAAGAATTCACCAATTTACAACTTGTAAATGTCCAAACTATCGAACAGCAGTGCTAAACATGTTAGCTGCATGTTAGCATTGTAAGTGTGGTCTTTTCAACATGCTAAACTAAGTGGTTCATGTTACACCTTCATATCATGTGGTAGTAATGTGAAAGATTCACGTTTATAACTTGCGAATATTTGAAAAATCAAACAGCAGTGCTAAACATTAGCACGTTAGCGTTAGTCAATATGGTTTCAACATGCTAACATGCTAAACCATTTGGTTCATTTTAAACATTCACGTCATGTGGTACTAATATGAAAGATTCACTGGTTTATGACTTACAAANAAATTATCTATTTATTCAAGGTTAGCTACATTTCTTAGCAAGCTCATTCTTTGCTAAATACACTATATATGCTCCTGTATGGCTAACTTATAGGAGCGTAACTCTGTTATTTAGTTTCTGTGTTGTAGCTTTAAACCTCAATACAATCTGAGAATATATATACAGTAAAGCAATATTGCTAATTTCATTTTGATCAGGCATTTGACATAGCATTTGTTGCCTTCTCAGCTAATTCTGCGCCTCAATCACGAGTCAGCGGGAGATCTAAATAAAAAAACAAACAAAAAAACAATGCTAAAATCATATTGCTCTGCCTCTTAAGGGAGCTTTGAAGCAGTTCCCAGCCACAGTGCTCAGATACTTGGATGACGCTTTCCTGTAAAATGGGGTTTGTAATTACTTGTGTCGCCGTGACCCTGGGGCCCAAATGACATGCTAATTATGAATAATTAGAGCTCTGCAGTTTGAATAACTTGGCAAAAACAAGCGCCGTTGTGTTGTTTACCCTAACAATACCGGAGTTGACGGTCCACCTCATTACATTCCCGGTTAACTTGGGGAAACCGGCCAGGCGTTTTGGACGGCGGCGATCGGGGCGCAAATACATTTTCATTAGCGCTTTTAACCTCGCCGGGGTTATGCGGGGGTCGTAGGAAAGCCGCGTTGGGATTTGGCGCAACCTTTCTCGGTTAGACAGAGGTTGTTTGATTCTGTCAGCATTTTGGAAATCGACAAAAGGCTTCAAATAAAGTGTTTAAGTAAAAAAGCAGACCCCTGCCTCGGAATAAATCACATTTCACATTTGAATCAAAATAAACGCCCTTACGCGTGTACTTCTGAACCTATGGGAGTGAAAGGAAAATCCATCCATAGCTGAATTAATGTGTTATTTTTGTAATCTTAGCCTAGATTTGCCAGCGCCGGAGCCAAGAAATCATCAAAAGGATAAAACTGGAGCTTCTCTTCTGGAGCTGTCAGAGGGAAGGCAGACCAAGTTTTGTGGATTCAGTGACTCTGCCCGGGGACGTGAGCACGTTTTCCGGTAAAAAATAAAAAAGAAGCGGTGGCGTTATATTAAAAAAAGCTCATTTGGACGGCAGAAATGCTCCTCAGACGTTCAGAGTGTTCATAAAGTCAGCCTGTGACTCACCGGCTCTCAAGGATGTAGTTTATCCACAGGTGAACATGTACTTAGAGCGGGTTTGTCGGCACATTTGGTTTTTCCAGACGTTTTCTATGACACATTTTAAGAACTCAACACGGAGAAAATGATATATCCTTACCGAGAAACTAAAAGAATATGGGTGGCGCGACGTGTTCCTTCTTCTAAAGCTCTTAAAACCACGTAAAATGTCACTGGGTTGTTTGAAATCTGCGGAAAATATGGACGCCTTTTAGCTCGTGAAGACTTGACATCGATAAGACGGGAAGCTGCGACCTTGCACGTTTAAACTTTATAAGATCGGTCGCCTGCAGCTCTGTTAAACGCCTTTAATGTTTTAATATAAGGTTATTTATTTGCTTAGCCTTCTGCTGTGCTTTGTTTTCTCCGGGCGAGTTCGTTTGTGGCCCTCGAGCCTCCGGAAACTTTCAGCTGATCCATTAGTATTTTCTTTTGGCATTAAATATTCACGACAAAGCGAAGCGATCGCGTTAAAGGTCGCGAAACGAGAGAAAACTGAACAGTGTTCTTTATGAGGGCTGCTCATAATCGGCCACAAATGTGCAAAACCGACTAATAGAATAGGTTTTGAGGAACTCTAAACACTTTTAGGTGTGATTTATTCACGTTTTACTCTTTTTATTTTGTTGATTTGACTTAAACTGAAAGAAATGCATCAGATTTTTCAGTTTTATCTGCAATTCTGGTGGAAAAATCATTGCTAGGAGGTCGGTTTGTGACAATAAATGAATGAATATCTTTGGTAGCGTTTTGTATTTGACCAAGTGCCCTACAGTAATCATTCATTAACAGGTTGCATCCAATCCCAGTATGTACATTTATGAACGCTCCGCTGCCTGTCCTGCTGTCCCGCTTTTTTCTTTTTGGTGACATTTATAAAACTTTCATTGCAGCGATATAAAACATTACATGTCACGCTCTCATGAATCATTTGTGTCACGGATCATCGCCCCAGAGCTCGACGGAGGCTGAAAGGTAGGGGCTGGTGGGCGGGCGAGTTGGGAGCGTTAATAGGAAGCAGCTCGCCGTCTTCAGCCAATTTCTGTTTCCATCTGCGACGGGCACGCCGGGTCTCAAAGCTGATAAAACGGACAGCGTGTCCCGTGGAGTCAATGCTGATTCGGTTTCCTCTGTGGGCGCAACATTTAACGAACGGAGGAGTCGGAGAGAGAACAAAAAAATATATAAATCCGGTCTCTTGTAAAAAATAAATAAATAAATAAATGTATGATTGATTTATGGCTTTAACAGGAACAGGGAAGGTCATGTGCAGGGTTATGTGTTATAGTGGGGTTAAAGTTCAGGTAATGGATGAATGTCCTCTGTGTAACAGTGGGGTGCAATATATCAAACATCATGTATGGCCATGTCATTTGGTCAGTGTGATACAAACAAGCCAAATACACAACTTGAAGCATTAGAAAAGAAAGCAACATAAAGCTGCTATTTGTACATCCAGCTAACCTCTTACCTCATTTCATATGTGTGATTGTTTTATATGACGTTTTAGTAGTTTTAAAACATTGTTTTCTGTCTCTTCGAATCTGTTTCGTGGTAGTTTTTGGTCTTTGTGGTGATTTTTGTTAACTTTGTGCTTGTTTTCTGCCTCTTTGTGGCTGTTTTGCCACCGTTACAGACTTGTTGTGGTTGTTTTGGATCTATCTGTGGGGGTTTTCTGCGTTAGTGGTTGTTTTACTTTGCTTTTGTGTATTTTTTTGTGGTTGTTTCCTGCCTCACTTGTTGTCTTTGTATCTTTTTGGTCTTGTTTACTTCTCTCCGTGGGTGTTTGGCATGTCTGAGTTTGTTATTAGTGGTTGTTTTATTTAGATTTTTGTGGTTGTTTTGCATCTCTGCGCGATAACTTCCCGTCTTTGTGGTTGTTTTCGAAACTCCGGTTGTTTTGGGTCTCTTAGTGGAACTTTTGTGGATGTTTTGCATCTCTGTGGTTGTCTTCTGTCACTTTGTGGTTGTTTTCTTTATCTTTTTGCACTTGTTCTTTGTCTCCTTGTGCTTATTTTTTTGATCTTGTCTGGGTTTTTGTCTCTTTGTGGTAGTTTTGCAACACTTTGTGGTTGTTTCCTGCCTCAGTGGTTGTCTTATGTGTCTTTTTGGTGTTTTGCACGTCTGAGGTTGTTTTCTGTCTCTTAGTGGTTGTTTTGTTTAGATTTTTGTGGTTGTTTTGCATCTCTGTGCGATAACTTCCCGTCTCTTTGAGATTGTTTTGAAACTCTGGTCTTTTTGGATCTCTTTGTGGATGTTATTTTTAACTTTTGTGGGTGTTTTGGATCTCTGTGGTTGTTTTTTGTCTCTTTGTGGTTGTTTCCTGCCTCACTGCTCGTCTTATGTATCTTTTTGGTCATGTTTAGTGCTCTTTCTTGCACATCTGAAGTTATTTACTAGATTTCTGTGGTTGTTTTGCATCTCTGTGCGATAACTTCCTGTCTGTTTGAGGTTGTTTTGAAACTCTAATTATTTTCCACCCCGTGGCTGTTGTTATATTTTTCTTTTGTGTTTATCTTTGTCTCCTTGCGGGTGTTTTGCATCTCTGTGGTGGTTATCTGTCTCTTAGTGGTGGCTTTATGTCTCCCTGTGGTTGTTTTGCATTCCTTTGCGGTAACTTTCCAACATAAAATACCGGTTGTCACGTCATATATAGAAGTTGAGGTTTTGTGTGTCTTTACCCAGTAGGCCTTCCCATCCATCCTTGATAAGTCAGCTACCTGTAACCCGACACTATAGGGGCCTGTCGGGGGGGTCCACAATCCATCTCTCCCGTCCTTCCTTTGCACTTTACCTTGACGCTTCTTACACGTGTCTCTTTATCATTCATAAGCGCTTTCTGTATTTGATCAGATGTGACAGCGCGACGTTGTCAGTCAAAGTGAGGGATGAGCCGGATTCTGCTGCAGCAGCGACTTCTACGTACGGCAGCTGCAGTATTTCATGGGCGCCTGCCCCGTGCCTTAGCACACGGATGAAAGGGAATTACCTCCACCTGATTGGGCTGGAAATGAAATATAGTTTGCAAGTCTCACATTTCACACGGAAGCTAATGCCTCACGGAGCGTCTGTTAGGAGCCATACCAGCAGAGTAATGTGGTCATGTAAATGGCAGCCGACCAGAAAGAGGGAGAAAAAAAACCTCGCTCATTGCTGAACTTTATCCTCACCGTTCTGTCAGATCTGTATCAGCTGCTCCGTGGAGATTCAGGCCTGCGAGTGAAACGTTTAAGGGGGAAACTATGAGATTCGATTTAGATTGCCGTCCTCCTAACTGCATCCCCGGTGCCTTTATTACATGAATGGACCGGAGCGTGCCTTACACACTTTTCCATTTTAAGGTTTGATGACCTAAAAGGCATCGATGCAGGATTAACTTGGGCGTACAGTTACATGAAAACCAACTCAATCTCATTTGTTTCTCCCAGGCTCCGGTGAAACGAGCACGGCGTTGTACGTTTGAGGTCTTTTGAAAGCCTGCAGTAATTCCAGTATTTAGTTTTTATCAAAGCGCACGGTATGAAGGTTGAAAGTGCGCGAGGGTCGACTGAACGGTACTGAATCCTCCGAGGGCGACGAGGCATGGACTTCAAACTTGCAGAGGTTTCAGAGGAATACGATGCTGGACCGCTGCGCCTCAGGAAGACATCAAATGTTTGCCGATGATTTATGTTACAGAACGCGCTGAAGACGTAAAATAGGCCATGAATAACAGAAACAAATAAAATGAAAACGCTTATGGGAGTGGGATTAGTTTTGCAGGAGTTTTGGTCATAAACCAAAATGCATTAAACGGAAACATTAAATGCAAAAAAACGTTTTATAGTTGTTCTTAATAGTGGTTTTTAGTTTGTTGATCAATATTGATGACTCATCCTGCACTTGGGGGCGTGTCCTTGCATTCACCAGCACGGTTAGCCTCGGAAACAGCACCGCCAAGGTCGTCTTCTTCCTCAGTTTCTTCAACAACACACAGTAGGTTTGCCTTTTGGCTGTTTTCCATATTGAGCTGGTAGCTAGCTTCCCTGCATTGGCCAAACTGACGCTATTTTTCCCGCATTATACTTGACCCGACCACGCTTCCTCAAGACTCACTCGCGTTTATGTTTAATTAAATCTACCCTCTACAAGGAAATGTTGGATTATACACTGTACTTATTTTTTTTATTTATTTTCTAACAACCCTCACAGTCCCACGGGCCGCTTTATGGAGCGGTTGGTTGCCATTTTGTCCCATCCTGTTTTTATAGCGTCAAATAACCAACTAAAATGAAACACATCCAAAAAAATTGACACTTGCATCAACATTATATTAACTGCCTTAAATGTCAGAAACCATCCTTGGAAAAAAAAAGGATTTTAGTGTTTTAGTTTGGCCCAAGTCCCGCCTACTAACATGAAGGAGGCGGAGCTTATGAGCTGTACTGCAGCCAGCCACCAGGGGGAGCTCTACTCGCTTTGGCTTCTCTTTAGAGGAGCAGTTCTGCCGTCGATGGTTTCCACAGTAACAAAAACGCACAGCTTCATCAGGTGTAGACTAGTGGGGCGGCCAATCAGAGCAGACCTTTTTTTTTTTTTTTTACCTGAACTTCCTAGCTTCCTATTTTTACAGGAAGTGCAGCAAATATATTGAAACAAACAGAACCCTAATCCAATATTCATAGATGTTCATGGCTATGGTTGTTGACTTTGCTATTCCCCAGCGCCACCCTGCAAGGATGGCTGGAGACGACATAAAACCAACGGGCCTGCGATACACATGGAAGCTCCAGTTATTACAGTAATTCCCCCCCAGTGAGCCTCTAAGCCATTTCGAACTCTACTTGTGTACATTAGGGTTGTGTGTGATATAAAATTACGCCCAGTTTTGACAGCGGGACGGAGAATGAGCCGCTGACCTTATAACCACAACTTCTGCTCGAGCTGATACCGGCGCTGCTGCTGCGGCGTCCTTGAGCCGGGGGAAGTGAGCGCCCGCGAGCCGACCCCGACCTCTGACCTCAGACACGAGGAGATGAGTATGTTTTGAGGCAAGAGATGTACACAGACACATATATATATATATATATATGGCAAAATATTTGTTTAATGGTGAGGTTGTAACGCCGTGTTTGAGCCGTCGAGCTCAGTTTTCTCTGAAAATGCATTTTTGATTTAATTTGTTTTGTATTTTATTTGAGGATTATTGTGTCCATGTGTGCCCAGTGTATAGCCAGATGAGCTAGTCATAACTCACAAATGTTCCCATTAAAAATGAATGAGGTGTTGTCTGGCCTTGGGGAAGAGACTGGGGAAAGAAATGGACCGGCGGTTCTGGGGTAATTGGGCGCCAGATTACCAGGTAGGAGCCGACTCCTTCCCTGGAAGACGCGTGTTAACAAGCAGCCCAGGCGATTGCACCGGGCTGGCTGTGAATCGCATTCACACCTCGCTAACAGTGTTTGGAAGAAAAAAAAAAACAAAAAAAAAAAAACTACCCAGCATGTTCTGGAGCTTATACCTAAGTCTCCTCCACTCAATCATGCCGGAGATGGGCTCAATAGTTGGGTTTCGTGCTCTCGCTTTTCAGCCAAACGAAGCTTTGGTTGCATCAAATTTAGACTCTTGCTATTGCTGCGAGCTTATCTCAGCCGTGGATTGATTCATTTCAATAAAAATTAGCTCACAAAAAATCATGATGGTAATTTAAAAGAGCAGCTGGACAAATAGAAACAAAAACCAGTGTGAAACAGTGTCTAAATTCTCATTAATCTGCCTCTTATTGGATTATATTTCATTACGATCCTCCTTTTTTTTTTTTTTTTTTGCTGCGTTGGCCGTAGTTTTCAGATTTGTGTCTTGGCCGGCCGGCTGAGAAAGTTTTGGGCGACTCTTGCGGGCACCAGCTGGCCGCCTCGCAAAGGCTTGGCGCGCGGAGCCAGCAAACGGAGTCGCGTCAGATGTTCGGATCTTCAGACATTTGTTTGTGGCCCGACATGTTTCACAGATATTTGACTGTATTCTGAGGAGGAGGAGGAGGAGGAGGAGGTGGAATAAAGCGCAAATGTACGGATCTGTTCTAATCTGGTTTATTTGACGTCCCCCCCCCGGATGATTGATTCGAATTCAGACCTGAAGTGGTTGGTGGCGTTGTTCTAGCTGTCAAGCAGATGTTATTTGGCGGGTAAACAAGCTCGATCACACTTACCGCTCATCACACAAATCATTTTTTCCCCTCTTTACAACAAACATTTCCTTTAGCTCCTGCGAGATTTGTTTGTGTTGCGCCACCGCCAGCTGTTCGCCTCCTCCACTTCAACCCCCCCCCGCATAATAATCATTTCTGCAGTCGGCGCCTCGGCCGCGGTTCTTTCTCTTAAGCGCGTCCTTGTCGTGTTTTCCCGCCTCGTTCTGCTTCCCGACAACGCCGTTTGGACCATTTATTTCACGCTGGCCCTTTTTTTTTTTTTTCTTATCCCAAACAAGTGTTGACAATTTCCTCTCACCCCAGCGTTCAGAAACAACGCCGGGAAGGAGAAAATGTACCTCTCAGAAATGTGTTGTGGTAAATTCTCAACAAGGCTGCCGTGTCGGTAATAAAAAAGTAATAGCCGTAGGCATTAGGACGTTCAGGTGAGAGCGTTTAAAAGTCTGATTTTAGACCTTTTCTTGGCGTTCTTCGTCATACCTGCAGTATCTGTGTCCTGTTTCCTCTGAAACCCATCTCCAGGCACGTGCAGGCAGGTGTGTAGACAGAGCTGTGGCCTAATAAAGGTCACAGGGTCTATATATTCGAGGACATCGATTTTGCACACTAAATACATATTTATTCAAGTCCACTTAGGTGCTATTGATCTGTTACTGGATTGTAATTAAGTCTCATCACTTGCCATTGCTTATATGCCAGATGATTCCACAAGAAGACGATACGAATCGAGTGAAAGCTGGTCTGGAGTCTCTCCGTTGGGAACTGATTTAAGATCCATCGGGCCAATCAAATCAAATAGGAGATGCATAGATTTCCATGCACCAAACACGCTCTGATTGGTTGCAGGACCAGCCGATTTGGGTGCAGAGGTAGAGATTTATTTTGTCTGTGTCAGTTGAAACACGTAATAAAATCCAAATTCCCAAATTCCTACCTAACTGTAGAGTTCGAGCTAAGCTAGGCTAGAGTGGAATCGCGTTCTAGGTTTGTTTTATATTTCTGGTATGAATACGTACTGTTTTGTCCTAAAGATATTTTGGATTTACTATTTCTCAAGACACTTTATCTCGTTCAAAACCAGACCTAACAAGTCTAGCATTATGTTAGCCTGACTATGTTTAAATGCTAAGCTAATACCGAGTAAATATCTGTTGGTAAAAGAAATAGCGCCCCCCTGAGGTGACAGGAAGTATAATATACAGTGTGATACTGGCGGTGCAGCTTAGCGCATCTTCTTTTGCGGATATTTAATACAAAATACTAATGACGTAGTCGTCATATACATACGGATATGCAAAATTATGAAGAGATTATCAGCAAAAAAAATAAAAATTAAAAACGTATGTACCTTTTAAATCCAGTTTACCATTAACGTGTTGCTACGGCTACAACGTAGACTCCTACGCATTTCCTCTTTAGTATTTCCAGCTGCTTCTCCATCGCCGCAATTTTCAAATTGATTGTTTTGGATCGATAACGATGGAGCACATCGAGGAGAGGTTAGCTGAGGAGGTACAAACGTTTGTGCGACTCGTCTTCGGCGAAAGCTTCAGTCGCCGTTGTTGAAAGTTGTTGGAAGTAAAAAACAAAAATGAACCCAACTGGCCAAAAAAACACAAAAACATAGCACCGACTAGTGTTTGGGTGGTGTTGTTACAGAGCAAGTATACATGACTCGCACCAGCGTAGGCTACATGCATAGACTATGCCGTCTATGTCCCACAATTGAATATCTCCGCTTTAGAGGACATTCCAGCCTTCTGAGACAACTAGGATTCTTGCGGCACCAATCAAAGCTACTGTTTTGAAAAGATGAAATGTCAATCTTTGTGAGCTGAACCACAAATTATATTGCTACGCATGTGTTTGTCCCTCAGCTTTTTACCTCAAGTATGTTGTCCATTGTTCGTTGCATGCTGGAACACTTGAATGGAAATCTGGTTGTATTGTTGTGGCGGTTTTGGGCCCACATGCTGGGCAGGCCCATCCAGCTAATTGCAGGGGTATGTGTTTCAGGTTTCCTGCGTGTGTCACTGAGCAAGACGCTAAACCCATCCAGATGACGGCCCAATTTCCCGAAGAATCTAATATTCATTTGTTGACATGTTGTTGCCGTGCAGTGGTTTTGACTAAAGTCCCTAATCATCTCCGATTTAGATTCAATTTCAGCCAAAACCCTTTCGCACTTTGTGCCTGAGCCAAAATAGCAGGTGCACACGGAGATGCAAAAAGGCTCTTTGTCTGTGAAAATAATCCAAGCAGCATCTCCCGTCACAACGTATCACTAGGGAAACTGGCAAACAAATCAGTAGAATATAAATGTAATTGCTAGGAGACAGCGTCAGTGTGTGAATGGATAAATGGCGGGTATTGTGAAGCCCCGTACGCCAAGTGTAGCATATTTACCAAAGGCTGGTTGCTGGTGCCGCTGCTGCTGCTGCTGCTGCATACTAGCTCATGCAAAACATCCCACAAAGGATCATGAGGACAAAGCCCCATCAAAAGCAGAAAGTAGTGTTAACTTAGCTGCAAGTGGGACGATGTGACAGGAAGGGTTTGATGGAGTGGAGGTGGATCGTTGCCTCCTGAGAATCCTCAGCCTGCCCCGGAGCAAGACATCAGAGCGCAACTTGTCACAACACTGATGCGGCATGTAGGAGGATACTGTACCGGCGCCGCTAACGGTCGCTCTGTGTGAATATTATAAAGTTCGCCCTTTTTGTCTCCCTTTCACTTTCTTTGCTTTCATCAGGCAAACTGTGAAGTACGTACATATTTGCTTTTATGTGCCTGCGGTGAGTTACATAATCCAGAGGGGGGAGAAGTGTTGCCTTTTTTTGTTTTTTTTCTTGTGTGAATGAAAGCTTTCTGAGTCACCAAGATGTGATATTAGCTTTGGTTTAAGCTGATTCCCAAGCTGTTCCTGAGTGGTGTGTAGCTAAAATCATTACCTGATTATTTTTATTTTTTTTGCCATTCAAAAGGCAGAGAGTGTGTGTCTCCGTGTACGCGGTTATTGCTTTATTTCACGGTGAATCAGAAGCATATTTTGTTTTGTCACATGCGCCCAAATTAAAAGACCGAAAAGATTTGGAATCTGTATAGCAAAATAATTTATCATTCCTTTCCAAACAGATTTTTTTGGCTTTTGTCCAACATAAAGATTTGTTTCTGGGTTTAGTAATGCTGTGATATATCTCTCTTGAAATATTTGGCAGTAAATAGCCACTTCTTTTAAGTCCCTGTTAAATTGTATGAAATTCAGTGCTTGACTGATTTTCTGATACTGTATGTCATGGATAAAGAAGTATTTCTAATGCTCATGGGTCATCGATGACTCATTCTGCACTCGAGGGCGTGTGCAAATGTTTTATCCAATGAGACGCTTCCGTGAACTTTTCCTTGTTAAATAAAGTTAAATTATAAGGTTGTTTTTGCCCGCGATATACTAAATAAGACTGTGACACAATAACAGTGTCATAAAAATAGCTAGTTTTGAGTTTGCGAAGAAAAGCACACCAAAAAATACGCAAATTAACTTCCAGACTCACTATAAGTCCCCGTGGTATGCACCTTGCTAGGTAGTGTAGGAAGTATGCTAATCTACTGTCCTGTCAACCAGTGAATGAGGGCATTGGTAATACTTAGCATCACTTAGCATAAACATTCTGTGAAATATCCAACCTAGCGCTGTTTATTGAAAATTAATTGCTTTATAATGTGTTTATAATGCGACAGACGCTAAGTTTCCACTTGTTTTCAGTATTTATACTAAGCTAACTGTCTACTAGCACCAACTACAAATGTACAGTGCAATTAACTACGACATAAAAGTGAATAAACATGTCAAACTACTTCATAAAGTTCCACATGTAGGGTCCCGCCATGAAAGCCAACTCTAAAACAACTTGGCTAACATTAAGTAAGCTAACATTTGGTCCATACATCCCAGTTCCTCAGTTCCTGACATCTATATTGTCCAAGAACTAAAGCAAAACTCAAGAACTTTCAATTCACAATCATTTCAAACACGTGGAAGCAAAAAATCTTTACATTTGAAACGCTGGAACCAGAGACCTTCAATGTTTCTTCAGTAAAACTGGACCTGTCCCAAAGCAGCGCTCTGAATAGCAAGGGTGGAAATGAAAACTCTGTATACGTGCGAGAAACTCTTTTTTTTTGATGAATAATAACATAGACGGCTATATTTCTAAAATTATACCTCAGAAAACGGCGCTCTTCGTTTTACACGTCACATGTTTTTTTGCCCTAATCAAGTAAGCATTCATGCTGTATACCCTCATTTGCATAAAATCACGCAGAGTTTCCCCTCAAATCTGGCAGACCCGCGATTCTGCAAACAGCTCTTGTTTTATTTTAATGCGCCTCATTACTTTGCACTGATTGGCGGAGCGGCTTCAAAACTGTCAGACACCATCCAGCCTTTCTTCTCAAGTGATTTTATTTGGAGCGTTTTATCCTGATTCTACAGTATGCCACGTGATGAGTCTCGAACGGGGCGCCGTGTTTTCACTAAAACATGCGCCCCATTATTCACGGTTGAAAATGCCATACAGTGAATGAGATGAACAGATGGAAATGAAGGTGGAGTAATGCAGTCACATAAAGCAGAGGCAATGGTGCAGCTTATCATTTAAATCAGATGCATTTAAACCTTCAGTTATGAGTTTCTTTTTTGCGTTTTAATAAAACTTATGTTCCACTTTATGCAATTTTTCAGATGGAGGTTCCACACTGCTAATGCTGGGACATATTTCCTGTTTTTTTTTTGTTTTTTTTTTGCTGACTGTTAGATGAGAAGATCAATGGATCCTTGTGTCCATTAAATTAAAAGGTCAGAACTCATTGATTAACTCAGTATGTCACATCTGAACACAAACGGACAAAAGGCGAAAGCTGCAAATTGTCACTTTGGAATGAGTTGTGTTTATCTCAAAAACATGGGAGCAGTGTTGAATCTCTAACCAAACATCTTCCAACATCTTTACCTTTACTAAAATAGCAGCCCGAATTCAATTAAACCTTAACCAGCAGAAAGCACCTAGTTAGGTCAAAATGCACAGACAAAAACAAAATTCTCAATTAGGTTGCAAATGTCAAAAATGTAATTACACAGCTAGAATCACACAGTTCGTCCAAATATAATTGGCCGTTTTTGACTACTTTTGGTTTTACCTTTATATTTCATCTTAAAAGCAGCTCATCTTGTCTTGTTTGGTGCCATTCCTTTCAGCAGGACCTCACATGTGTGACTTTATAGTTATTTTGTAAAAAGTAATTAAGTAAAAACTTAGATTTTTCACTCTGACAACCACAAACATGTTTAACGAACCATTTTTATAACTCAGAACGTAAATCTAAACTGTAAATTTCAAAAGCTTATGTAAAACAAAATTGCAAACGACAAAGTTTTTTTTACAACTTTTTCACATTAAAATGCAGGAAATGCATCAGGCATTTTTTGCACAACTATTTACAACCATTTGCAAAACTATCAGGCATCACAATAAGTAATGTCTCAAATATCAAAACTCGCTACTCTCTTTCGCCATTGTCACTCCATAGATCGTATATGGCGTCGCTCCCACAACTTTTGACGATGGCGACAACTTTGACAACTTTTGACAATGGCGTCACTTCATAGATTGTATATGACGCCATGTACAATCTATGGAGTGTCGCCATCGTCACTCCATAGATCGTATATGGCGCCGCTCCCACAACTTTTCCCTCTTCCTTAGCGACCAATGCCTTATACTTTTCTGATTGGTTGATGTGATGCACTTTTCCACCAATAGGAAAGAGCTAGCTAGCACTCTCCGCTTTGCTAGCTTTTTCCTTTTCGCTGTTTCTTCCTGTGCTAAACTAAACGTGACGTCAATATTCAGGAAAAAGCGTGCTGTAAATTATTTTTAATAAGTCTAGTTTTACTTGGCCTAGTTTGAAGTTCGCACTTTCTACACAAGTTGAAACGGAGACTCTGTGGGACTGGCTTTTGCTGCTACGTCATCTTGAACTGTTCATGTGATTTGGACGAACCGGCGCGACCGTCGACTCAAGAGGGTTAATGGTTAAATAAGTTTACAGGCTACACTGATAAAAAAAAAAGTTTTGTTGGTGTTTTTCCAAAGTGTTGCAGAGTTTTTAAACGTCCTCGAACGCAGTCCATAAATCTTGATGACTCATCTTGCACTAGGGGGCGTGTACACATCAAAAATCACGGTTCTCGGTCATTGGAGCTGACCAATCGGTGTAAACTGGGCTTTTTTGGAGGGGATGGGGACTTTAACAGGGGATATTTGTGGATGTTGTTCCTTAAGAAAAGTATACCATACAAAAAATTATGAATGCACTCAGATAAATCACAATATGCAATTTTTAACATATAAATCACCTGTGTGTAGCTTTGCTTTTCTTTATGTAACACAAGGTGTAAACCAGCATTCCTCTCATTTCCTCCCATACCGTAAAAACCTCTTGTGGATTTTATTCATCAGCCCGTAGACTGAACCTGCCAATCAAAAGCCGGTCATATATATTGAATGGAAGCCTTCCCCGGGCCCGGGCAACAGAAATGAAAGGCGTAGCTGAAATGCTGTTCGAGTCCTCTGTGAATGTGCCTCGGCAAGCACGCGGAAAGGTCACCGCACTTATGTGACCGCTGCAACCTGGACAGATTAGTCATGACATTTGTCGGACGGCGACGCGGTTAGCGGGACGGATGGGACGAGAACGATGGATGCCAGTGGAATATACCGGCCACCCGTGCCATAGATCATTTCCTCCCGAAGAGAGACGGGGGGGATTTGACACCTTCACAGGGGTTGCCATGGCAATGTGGCCATTTGGTCTGAGTGAAAACTGGGAAGTGTAAGAGCGATCAAATGTCTGACTTGAATTTGGTTCAACATTTCCTCTGAACATAGAGAGAGGAGCCTCGGCTTGTCGTCTGAATGAGTCCAAATCCAAAATGATGTATCCTCAGTTAGATAATTTTCTGCGTCCAGTAGTAGCTTTTTGTCCTCCAACGTCCTCCTGAGACTCGACTTCGGCTCTTGCGCGGTGACAAGCGGAGCTGTGATATCAGAAAAGAAATTCAAGTGTTGAATCAAATGAAAGGACACACACCCAAATTTATATATATTTAAAAAAATCAGACGCCAGTTCATTACTCCAATTTCACGAGCTCTTATTACATGCCTCATGTGCTCCTGATTCCTACCAGGAACCAAATGATGCATGTTATGTGATGTGAAGCCGCACGGCAAGTTTCAAAAAGATTTCCGTCTTCCCTGCCGATGAATCACACACTAGTTAGTTTGGTGCGAACGGTGCAAAAGAAAAATCCATATGCTGTTGAGAATAATTTAATAGATTTTTCTTTTTTACAAACCGTGGGTCGATTGTTCACTGTAATACTACTATTTGTGTTCCTCAGAAAGGTGCTCCAACCAAAGGTGCTCCATTCACAAGTGTGTTATACACTAAAGTGTCATCAGCTAAAGTATGAGTTGTAAAAGTGGTCCCAAAAGTAGGATCTGGGCCCCTGCAAAGGGTCACAAGATGAATTTGAAGGGACAATAGTTGTATTTCAACAATGTGCAGTACACTATATCATTTTTAAACCTTTAAATGTGTAGAATTTAACCTATAAAGTAGCGACAGCTCAGTCTGGAAGTCGCTACTGACAAACGTTGGGAGGGAAGTTGGTCTGGAGTCTCTCCGTTGGGAATGGAGTATGCTCCTGCAAAGAAATGCCTTTAGTAACGAGTAACAGGAAGTAGTCATGAGTGCCTTTTTTTTTTTTTTTTAGCTCTGTGGAGCTTAATTAGTTCACAACAAAATCAGCTGAAACACGCCCATACACGCCCCTATTGCACGAGACTCGTATTTCAGATTTGAGTCGAGTAATTAGCTTAGCATAAGCTAATAACCCGGGTAAATGTTCCTACCACTGCTGGAATCTTGCAATACGGACTTTTAAAAAAGATGCAAGATGTTTTCTTCTTTATTCAGGATAATAAAACCTCATCGCCCACTATCCTAATCGCTGATTGTCTTCTTATACGACTGTAGTTGCCCGACCAGGCTCCGCACCCCCAGAAAAGCTCCCCGCGATGTGTAGTGTTAGCGATGTTCAGTTTCTTTACCGCGGACCGGATGGCTTCCACATCTGCTGCACGCTGAGGGATACGGCAGCTTGCTTGAGGAAGAGATAGACTTTAAATCGTGTTTCTGGACCACGCCCAGACTCGACAATGGGTTTTACACTTCACCAAACAGACGGAGCGTTCGGGGCAATCGCCTTTAAGCGAGGAAATAAACAATGTGCTATCACAGGCTCTTTTATAGTTGGTGTAGTTTCATATTCTGTGTTATACGTCAAAATCTGCCCTTGATTTATTCTAAACATCTGGCTGAAATTACTGTAGGATAAGAGGAATCTGTTCATTAACTGTAATAAGTTGCAAATGTGATGCAACATAAAGAACAATGATCAGTCATTTTTGAGTTTCGCAACCCTTTGTTGGCTTTTTGGCCACTTTGCTTCACTTCCAGAGATAACTGGTCCCCCCCGCAGTGTTTAAGCTGTTGGTAAAGACAGACATTTTCATCTGTCGTTTGTTTCCGCCACTTCTAAAAGCTTGTTTTAAAACCGTAATTATTACGTTGCAGGAAATTTGTAATGATCTGTTTTTGTGCACTTGTCACCGCCACACCAACTATTTTCCCTTCCAGAGAATCTCAGAAATAAAGGTTAGATTTCAAAGAGTTCCCCGATTTATTGTAAATTCAAATTGGCACCCGGATGAATCTTTATCCCACAACAACACAAGGTTTTATGAAAAAAAAAAGGCGTGCGGGCCATTGAAAGCGAGGCTCTGTGTGTTTGTGTGATGACTGGTTGAGAGGCAAACATTACGCTGTGATTGGTTTAATTAAATGCGCGAGAGTGACAGCGCATTCACGGCCGGTCATTTTGAAAACGATCAGTATAATCACACACTTGTCGTAATTGGCAATCTGATGCGACAGCGATTTCAATCAAATCACAGGATAGGCAGGCTGACGATGTGTTTGTGTGAATTGAAAGTATTTGTGGTGATTTTTTTCTTTTTTTTATCTTTAAGGGCCAGACCTGATTGGAACTGGTGTTTAAATGCAATTTTAGCAGCACTTTGCTTCACATTTGTGTAATTTGGAAATTGACCGCCGCCTAAGATATATTTACTTTTGTGTTCTCTCCTCTGTAACGAGACGGAGGAGGGCGGTGGCTTGGGCAGTTTAAATACCACAGTCAACTGAGCTTTGATTGAAGGAAAACATATAATCTTCTAAGATTGAACATATGTACATTGAAAGAGTGTTGCCCCGTTCACACGTTAAGCAATTTCCCTGTTGCCCATCTCTTTGTAGTTGGTCTATAGTGGACATTCCTATTTCTGGTTGCCTAGGTAACCTGAAAGTAAAAGGCTTTGATTCGTTACAGGACTGTCCAATCGTATGATGAGATACTATTTTCTCTGTATAAGTTGAAACCATGGACTGTATAAAGATGGACGGCGGAACAGCACCTCTAAAGCTAAGCCAAAACAAGTAGAGCTCCCCCTTGTGGTCGGCTGCAGTATATGTCATAAGCTCCGCCTCCTCCATGTTAGCGGATGGGACTTGCGCCAAACTCAGCTAGGTATTTGATGCTATAGAAGCTGTGACATAATGGTGACTACCAGTTGCTATGCCAACCTTGAGAGTTGTAAAAAGTTAAAAACAAGTACCGTGTATAATCCAACATTTCTTTGTAAATGGTGGAGACAGAGCAGAGCGCAGTATTAGGTTGAGTCTGTAGGAAGTGTGGGCGGGGCACCAATGTCGTGGTTACCGCGTGGCTCCACTTTCGGATCGTACCGACCAGCCTCTGGCTCCAAAGTAGCAAAATGGCGCCGCCCGTATCCTCGGGAAAATAGTGTCAGTTTGGCCAGTGCTAGGAAGTGGCGCCGCTTTGTCCATATTTATATACAGTCTATGCGTGCTATTTGGATTCATGCTTGAAATCCAAATAGTGTGTTACCAGACTCTACGCCAGGCTAGCACTAAATAAAAATATTAGTACGGTATGGTCGGAGCCTGCTCTTCGTGTCGTCACTGCTTTCTGTTAATTGTTAAGATGGGAGTTTTTTGATTAAATAACAGTTCATTACTTAAATAATTGACTTTATTATTGACTTGTCATTTTCAACATCTCTTTCACCCTGTTACAGTGAAAGTAATGCATGGCATTTTAAAGAATATATTTATTAGAGCAGCATTAACGTTAATCTACCCCGAGCCATCTGTCAGGGGCACATAGCGGCACGTAACGTTCACATTCCTGATTGTGTATTGATTCCATAAGACTAGATTACATGACTACCAGCGGCCTACACAACCCTCTATCAAAGGTGATGGTGGCTAAGGTTTAGGGCTGGAGATGTTGCACCTAGATCGCAATCATTTTTAATAAAGCCTAGCCTCAACCGTAGCCTTAACCTTATGTTGGCTTGTGTAATAACTCTAGCAGATAGTAGAATTGATGCAGTGTCCCTTTAAAGACAAAATCTGGTGTAAACTGTGTTTAGCTGCAGCCCAAAACCCAAGCTAATGATAAACTGCAGAACATACATAAGAGACTGAATTTTATGTGGACCATTTATACACCAGCACTCGAGTCAGTTTTACGTCTTCACGTCGACAAACTCTTTGCACACATTGACGAAACTTCAGCCCCCGTCATTTATGGAAGCATGCTGGAAAAAGATATTAAAAAAAAAGTTTTTCCCTATTAGCCTCCTTCTATTGTACATTCACACAGGCATATTATTTCACACTTTTCCTCCAGGGCGATACGTTAGGCATGTGGAGGTGGCATTGCCATTGATTCCTGTTCACCTCGCATGAATCAAACAATTTCTAAAGGGAGTTGGTAACTCCTCTTGTGACAGTAGCTCCCTCTGAACATAAAGAATTGTGTCCTCTTAACACATCTCTTTAGCGGTTTAGCTGTCTAATGATGTTATAGTAAATTAGCCCTGCCGTTAAACCCCCTAAAGCTTTCCTGCTGCTGAGTAGCTGGGAACGTTGGTCACTGTTTCTTTAAGAGTTTCGAGCTCATCAATCACAATTTAATTAGGACTTCAGTTTCCATCCTGCGGAGAGGGAAACAGAGGAACCTCTGTCGAGAAACATGTTGAATATTGGCACAAGATTGAGGCGACTGGCAGCTGAGTACATATTTCTGACACACAGCTCAGTTCTTTTCTGACGGGACTAGGCAAGCAGTGATTTCACACAAGATACAGAGATACAGAGAGCGAGCGAATGAATTCAGACTCTCTCTGCTGATTTTCAATAGGGGGGCTTTGTGGAGGCGACTAAAGGCCACCGTGAAACCTTTGTGAATCTTCAAAAACGGCTTCAACCGTGAAGCCCATTCAGGGCTTGAATGTTGAGCGAGCGCACGTGGAGGACGTCTCCACATTATATTTCCTCAAATTAGATCACACTCGAGTATTAACTGGACTCATTTGAATTAAATTGAATTTGCTCAGCCATTTCCAGAGCGGACAGGAAGTGCCGGGGCTCTCGCGCCGTCGTTCGGGCCCTCCCTCGGCGTCGTTTTGATTGACGTGCAATCTACCGCCGGGCTGGCCGGTGAGATGTAGACTGAAGGGCAGAGACCGTCTCGAGTGCGGCATGAGAGCACAAACAAACCAGAAGACTGTGCGGTATGAGTATTTCGCGATACAGTTTCACTTTCAAGGTGCGGACACAGAAATCCAACGTCAAACAACTAGCGGCAATGGAGGTTGAAGTGTCATGTCGGCAGCGTCTGGGCCAAAAACTTGCCAATGGCCACCTTGCACATGCTTTCATTCTGCACCAACATGAAAGGAAGTGGCTCTCCTCACCAGTAGGTGGCAGTAGTCTGTATTCATCTTTCTAAAACCAAAACAGGAAGAGCTACCATTAGCTAGGAAGCTAGTAAACAAACCGTCATGCTGATCATTTGGTGTACAGTTTACTATCTAGTTTGCTAAAGTTAAACAGCAAAATGCCAAAAGAGATCCCATGACAAGTGGTTAACAGTCCAATGGGTCCCTAAAACCAAGGGCAAACTTTTGTTTTTCGAAAGCGTCCTGATTAAAATACCATTTTAGATTAGCAGAATGGTCAAAATGTCCATATTTAATCAACCATCCACTCGTCATGGTGCCTAAGGAGGTGCAGCACATTAATCACTTGACGGATGGTGAATTAAATCGGATGTAATTGACACAAGTGGAGTCATCAAGCTACAAGTAGCGCAAAACGAGGCAAATTTGATTAATATTTGCCACTTGTATTGCAGCTATGGGTGTGATGGATAATTTCATCAAGGACTGGTTTCCAGCCGGGCGGGGAACATAACTTCCCTTCACTCATGGGAATATAAAACACTTTAAAAGTGCTTCTATAACTGTAAATTGTGTGTAAATACTTAAACAATCACTCCAGTACTCATTTGAGACGTTGACAGTTGGTAGCTAGGACTAAACAAGTGATCCGGATGCTGAAAGACACCTTGTACAGACTCCTACACCTTTAAATAATGTCACGGTTCCTTTAGCAGCTCCACCACCTTGGCACAACCCATCATTATGATTAATAGCGCCTCCCTCCCCCGCACATAATTAGACCTATTTGTATTTTTTTCCCCGCGTACGTATGTAGTTGTTGATTCGCTAATTTGTGATGTGGAAGCCGCTGTCAGAAGGCCAATCGGAGGCTCCTTTATGATGAACGATGGTATCCATCGGAGCCAGCGGCGTGAGACCGGGTTATGACTAAGGTCGCCGCGAATGGAGTTTGCGGCGACCGTAGGTGCCTGCGAGTTGGTGTCATCAACATAGATCACGGCGCACACACCCCCTCCCCCGACCCCTCCTCCACCTCCGCCGAATGACCGAGCCGCTCTGTCGCGTCTCTGCTGCTGCTGCAAAGACACAGGAGAAGACTGAAGAAGAAGAAGAGTGTTTTCTTACAAGTGAAGAAAAAGAAGATGGAGGTGTAGAGGCGGCCATGACGGACGACGTGTAAGAGCACGGGTAGTGGACTGGCTTGGCCTCCCTTCAGTGCCTCCTTGATTTATCGTAAGTGGGGCGCGTTAACTGCTGCGTTTACTGTAGCCAGATAGAATACCCATCTTCCCTCTCCACTCCTACACCACCTCGCGATCATTACGCCATTTGTTTATGATCCACGGCTCTCTCATAATGGCCCGCTTGGCATAATGCTATCCATCAGTCTTCCCAATGGCCTATTTTCACATAGACACCTTTCCCCCTTCCTCTGTGATGCATTAACACAAAAAAAAAAATAAAAAAAATGTGTTAAACCAACGATTGACTTTGAAATAGGACGTAGGTGTGTTTTCTGAAAGGCAGAGCCATCGCCACTCAAGAGGACCGTAATGCGACGATTTGGCAAGCGTGTCCGCCTTTATTTATTTATTTATTTACTTTTATTTGCAAGACCTTAACACGACTGAGAGGGGGAAGTCGAATGCATTCGGTAATTGACACTCTGAGGTAAAAGCCGAATTTCTAATTCAGGGCACGTACCGCCGCCGCCACCACGCCATTGCACGAGAAAAATTTACTTTAATCCACTTTTTCTGCTGCTTTTTCTCTCTCCCCTTGGCATTTAATTATTTGCTGAAAAAAAGTGTTATTTTACCTTTATTTTTATTTTTCCTTTTGCTAAAGTAGCTCGGCGACACTGTTAGAAGTTCTCCTTTTATGCAAGGGGCCACGGCTTGAAAATGCCAAGGTATCACATCCAGTAAAAGCGCGCCGCTGTCTCGCGGGGCGGCTTAAATGCTGAACATTGTCCACGGGCGGAAAATAACTCCACCTGAGCACAATATCCACTGACATTTGGTGTCTGTGGCGCCGGGGATCAGCGCCGGCTCTTTTTTAATAACGACCCCTTCGAATTATTTGAGCCTTCAAGAAAGTTATTGTGCGTGGCAGAGGGCGTAATATCGGGGGATTGACTGTTTCGTTCGCCGCGACACGACCTGACCCCCCCCCACCCCCCTTTACGGGGCCCCCCACAGCCACTCTGGTTAGTGGGAAATGTCAGGACGCTCGTGAGACGCTCGGGTCATGGCACAGACGGAATAGGGAATCAACCTTTCCGCCGCCGGATGCAGATGTGTGGTAACGCGACTCCTTAGCCCTTGAAGCAACTGATTCATTTTTAAAATGACATATAAATGGAAGGAATAGAAGTATTGTAGCTGCGGGTTGTAATATTTTTTTCTCAGTGTGACTTCCATTTATCTATCATCTATTTGTTTAATATAAAATCTTCTCAAAATCCCCGTTTGGCCTGGCATTACCTTAGGACGTAGGACCCTTACGGAATCCTTACACTTGTATCGCATGTGGCAGTCTCACTCTTTCTCCCCGGATATGACGTCAAGGCTCTTGTACTTTCTTCTTCCACCTCACATCATCTCAGAGCACTTTATTCCACTGCCTTAGCTCCTTGGCAGATTCATATTTTCTTAATAAAATGATTACCTGGCAGTAAACCAGCTCCACCTTTATCGGCAAACACATTAATGCATCCATAAATAAAATCCGATACGTCAAAATATGCTGCCCTGCATGCCATCCATCTCGTCATCCTTAGAGATTTTCCTCTTCTGGTGGTTTTGAGCTTTTTATTTTTCCATCAGCAGGCCGACACCTGAATGGGAAACCAAACTGCCGTCCAGGCTTTATAATTGCAGACACAGTCCTCATTGTTTACTATAGGGAATAAGAGTCAAACACACAACTCAGATCACCTAAACAGGGATTTTCAGCCATTTTAGGCAATTCCCTGTGCAATTTTTACTTTACAAATTTCCTAACATGGCCACCCTGCCATGGGCTTTAGACCTCAGACAAATGACCTTCCACATAATTGAACCACGGCCGACTGACATACAATAACAGAAGAGACACATGGAAGCTATGTTTTTCTGTAAAAATGTGAATTAACCGTTTATTAAAGGGGTCAAATATTCCTAGGAAAGAGTTGACCAGGATGAACTTTAAGCGTCTTTTCAAAATACATCAGCATATTAATAAAGATCTAAATATCTGGATTAAATGTCCATCTCCTGTAGCGAACGCTCTACAATTGACATTTTCATGCTAATGGGTTTGTTTTTTCCTAGTATTTGAAAGTGAGTTACGTCAATAAAATGCATTGTGGTGGATTTATAGCGCCTGAGGCTCAAAGCACATGTTGACTGCCTTTTTTTCCTTCTCCTTCTACTTCTTCTCGTTGTTGATGTAGTTACTCGCGTCTGATGATCACCTCTAAATGTCAGCATCTCCGACTCTTGATTGCCGACATGTTGTGATCCAGACGCTTTATCGATGACGTCGCGGAGTCTCCCGCTTTCCCTTTTCTCAGCCTGGTGGAGCCGCAAGCTTTTAGACTGACAGCTCTCCGAGTGTGTTTTCATCTGGTGCTTTGGGTGCTCTTTGGTTCCGTTTTTGGCCAAGATGCCGTGGACCGTGCAAGATTTTCACGGGCTCCTATTAGGCATCCTTATAAATTGCCTTAGCCGGCACAGATGGTCCTCCACAGTGGTGGCCACTGCGGATGGACCGCGTTAAGAGGTGTTCAGATGTTGGAGTAGAATTACATTTGTATGCCCATTGCTTGCCTGTTTGGGAATGGCTCCATTGGCAGTGTGTGTTGGTGGATGATGTGCTCTCGTCAGAAGGACTTCCTCCGGGTTGATTCATGTGCTGAATAAGGAACCAGAGGGACTTAAAGAGGCTGCCAGATCACCGGTCCATCAAAGAGTGTCTAAAACATCCTGCCAGCACAATATACTGCTGGTGGAGCACTCTCCGTTTTGGGACTCCTTTGGCTGTAACACAGCGAGGCAGCGATTGGTTGAAAGCCCTCCACATCGCTGCAAAATCATTCAGCCCATCCCAGGACGTGTGGGCTGAAGGGACGTGGCAGGAGTCCTAGCGGCTGTGAGGCGGTTTAGAAGAACACAGCGATGTGTGGGCGTTGTGCAGGTTAAGCAGATGGGCTGCAGGCACGCACCTTCATTCTAAACGCTGCACACTATATCAGGGCACCCGGTGGGATTTGTCACAGAGACGCAGTGAAATCATGCCGGCGAAGCTGACACCAAACGGTCCAGAGCTGGATATCTAATGCATGGAAGTTGTCAAGTTGTCCCAAACAAGATGACTTATCCTTTAACTTGAGGAAAAAAGGCAATCTGCTGCAGCTCTAATGTAAGATCCAAAGAGAAAAGTGCTTTTACATCATTAAAAACAAAAGACTGAATGTGCTAAAGGATAATTTTCACCTAAATTACACACACGCACACAGAAAACATTGATCTACACCCCTAGTGCCATCTTAATGAAATGTTTTTTTTTGCACACTTTAGAATTGTGATGCAAGCCTCGTCAAAATATGACTGAACACAATTTAGGTAGTTAATTGTCACCAAACAGTATGTGGCAAAAAAAGAAGCAAATAATGGAGGGAATTCAATTTAAATACGGTACAGGTAGTACCGCATTTTGCTTTCCCTGACAACCGTACATCTGATTGCTCTCACTTGGTGGTTGTGTAGCTGGGGACTTGGGCTTCAAGTCGCTCGCAACTTTAGCCGAAAAGTCGTTTTATGTCGTGGCCCTGTTCCGACCTGGTATTAAGACGTGTCCTGAGTGATCAGCGTAGCTATGAACAAGGTATCCCTACGTCTAGTTACTAGATGCTAGAGATCCCTCAGACCACATTTGGTAGGATTTGTGACTACTTTCCTTTGGTATTATGAACACACGATGTGTCCCAGCCACATTGACGGACCGCCTACTCAACTGACCCTTTAGGTTCTAAAGTGCATTAATTAAAGGCTAGTGATGGTGGCCTCGGTGGCTGTCCTAGGTTCTGGTGTACCCCAGGAAAAGACGTACGTTTATAGGTTGTATATTGGTTTATGGTTGTCTTAGCAGAATATACCAAAAGATGGCCATTCCTTCCATTCCATTCTCAGTTTTTCACCTGTCCCCGACAAATTGACCCTTTGTTGACCTTCTGATTGGTCTGCTTCTTATTGAGTGTCACTGTTGCAAGGTTGAACAAACAATAACCATGCAGGGGTCTATTCCCATTGGGGGAAGGGTTGTAAACCTGTAATAATAGAGTCTAGGAAACAGGGAGGCAAGATGGCTAACAATAGCAACCACGCTAATGGCAGGCAATGGAAGCCTTACTAGTCTTCACCAATTTTCAGTTATTATATACAGTTATTTCCTCCACTGTACCCACAATTGTCAACCGTACAATTCCTCAATGCTAACTAGGAAGTCAGGACTTGTCAAAGGGAAGGAGCCCTCTGGTTGAAGGTCAACAACATATCAGTCTCTTGGTTTTACCTGTACCAGTGGTGCTGCCCTGGTTGGTAGATAAACTCCTGACCCTTCTCCATCTCATCCAGTGTTTTACTTTGACGCCGAATTAGCAAAATATGCACCTACCAGATCAGAGTGTAGAAGAGTAATTGGTGTCTGCAGTGACGGGCAGGTGCCGCCGTGTGATATTTTTTTTAGGCCCGGGCCTGACGAGTGCTAAGCAGGGGCCCAGGCAGCTTTAGCATGTGTTCATTAGCGGATGCTGGGGAAGCTTATCATTCTGAATAGCCTCATTAGTGATAGGGATTAATATGCGGCGGGTTCATTAGAGAGACAGGCGGAGGAGTGCGTTGCCAGAATTGCAACAAGGCCGCTGGTGTGGACCGGCCCTCGCCTCTCGTGTTGTTGCAGCTATTAACAACAAAGCCTCTGTGGAGTTTTGATCATTTTATTGCAGGAGATGACACGGTGGCGTGTTAAGGTTTAAGATGAATAATGAGAATAAACACTTGTTGGAGTTTGACAGGTTGTTATGTATTTCAGTGGCATCGGACATGATCACAGATTACGGTTGCATCTTATAGAGCCATCAAATTATGAATAAACCTATGTAAACATCTCTAACGTCTTATTTCCACCTTTAAAATTAAGTGTGAGACATGCTACAGGACATTTTTTTTGCTAGAAGTGTCATTAGAGTAAGGAGATATTTGAGGATATAGTTAATTTTCATATTCAGGATCCAAACTCGATGGAGATTCCATCTGCAGCAAGCCATAAATATTCTGATTGTTAGATTGAGCTATCCATGCAAAAGGCTTCTCTGTGCATTCGAATGACTCAGAGATGCTGGTGGCCCCGGTGCGTACTTGTCCTGCGCCAATAGCATGCTGAGGAAGGGACTCCACTCGTCTGTGCGGCACATTAAATATTAATCACAGCGCTATGGCGTGCTCTTTTATTTATTCAGCGTTTCGCCAGCCGAGATTCGACGAGCGAAAAGAGTTCTTTGGAGCGCGGCGTTTCCTCGCACGGGGCTCTAAAATGCCCATGGGTCAGAAAAACCTCCACAGATGTACTTTGTTCGTCCCGACTTCACAGTAAACTCAGAAGAAGTACAGATATTCTACTGATGTGCGTGTTTTTGACTCTTTTACTCTTTTCTAATATCTATTCTTGTACATAGTTCATATGATAAAATTCAAACTTCGCTGCAGAGAGAAAACTTACCTCACGTCCTTAAAACAGATTTAGGATGTTAGGGAACAAGAGGGTGACTCATAGTGAAATTGCAGAATTCTTGGAATAAAGAGGTGTACCTACAAGGAATAGCAAATTCACTGAGTTTAGCAATGCTAGGAGAAAAAGTGAAGTGGGTTGGTACGAAGTTAGGGTGCTCTCACGCCTATATTTCATTCTGATTTGGGTAATAATTGATAGATTGGTTTTGGGAACATTCGACTTCAGGAAATCAGATAATAACAGAATCGTTGGGTGCAGATCTGTGGTTAAGGAGCGTTCACACTGCAGACCAACCGGTCCGGGGGAGTCATTGCGATCGGGTTGAGGCCACCTTCTCTAACCGGGCTGGCCTTGGTTGATTTGTTCGCACCAGCCCAAAGGAACCAACTCAAGGGATTAACGCTACCAGTTTCGGGACAGCAAGCTAGGCACGAATATTTATTGTTTCACGGACAATGGGAGCGACCGATGGTTCCCCAAACATTTGCCGCAACAAAACACAACTTTGAATCCGGACCAAAAAGTTGCTCTTCAACACACCAGAAAATGTAATAGCTCTCCACACCAGCAGGTGGCAGTAGTCTGTATTCGTCTTTCAAAAAGTGGAAACCCAGAAAAGCTACATGCAGATTTGGCGGGAAAGCCGCAGACCGGGGTCCAACCAGTGCCCAGATAGTGCGAAACCATTGACTATGTATTTTTTTTTCCCACATAGATGGCAAGTGGAGCTAGCTCTGTACATACACCTGAAACATCTGAGAGTGTTACCTAGGCAACCAAGCCTGGAACGTACATTAGCAACCAACTGTCAGAATCGTTGTATATCTGGCTTGAATTACGATATTAAAAACTAATCTACAGTTGTTGTAGTAGCGGCCGCTAGGTGTTGGATGCTAGGTGTTGGCTCTGTACAATGGCCCGAGCTAGCTTCCTAGCCTAACAGTTAATAGTAGCTTTTCTGGTTTCCACTTTTGTATGATAGATGCACACGACTGCCACCTGCTGGTCAGGAGAGTTATTTCATTTTCTGGTGTGTTCAAGTGCAACTTTTTGGTTCGGCCATACAGCCTAGACAGTTGTTTCGACTCCTCCCTTATACCTAAAAAGATAACTGTGCAGAAAATAGAGCTCCAGATCCAGCTGTTTTCCTGTTTTTCCGGGCTAGGGTTCAGCTTTATTTACTTTTATATAAAGTTACAAGTGTTGAATTATTTTTCCACTTGTAGACTCGATGGCGCCGGGCTTTAATGAATTAATTTAGCTGTTTTAAAAGGCTGATCCCTGACCTCCCTTTCTGTTTTAAATCAAAACTCATTTGTTAGTTTTCTGCCAACGAAAAACACATCGCAGCCACCCACCACGGGCAAGACATTAGCATGCAACAGATGCTGTGAGGCGTCTGCGTTAGACGGCAACAAAGCAGGAACACTGATGTAATTGACAGCAGCAGAAGAGACGGAAAGAACAGAAAGAAGCCGGGCCGGGCTCTGCTTGTTTTATAACCGTCTCTTTGCCAGGCTTACTGTAAACCCAGCTGGCAGAGGTGATGCACCTGTTGTGGAGAAAACAAAAGCAGCTGAAAGGAAGCAGATTTACACGAGAAGCAATCGTAAATAATCATCAGTTTCAGCTTTGTGCCCGAGCAGGGAGCCGCAGGGCTTTCACCAGCGGCGTGTCATCTTCTTTTTTGATTGAATTATTATCTCCGCGTGATCGCCTTCTTCCGCCGAGCAGGTCATTTCGGACAGCATGCGACGCTCGCAACGTCCCACGGCCTTCCGGATAATCCCACATGATCCCGCTTTAATGCGCATCTTCCGGAAGACGGAGGAGCAGAAGTCTGAAGCCTAATTCTCAGCTGTCAACACGAAGACGCAAAGAAAGTCCGGTTAAAAAAAAAAAACAACGTTGGGCTGGCTGATTAGCGTGGGCTAAATGGGCCATTTCACAGTAGTAAAGACGTCCCGACGCGTCTTTATTCTCGCGGTGATGAGGTTATTTCGGTCACAGCTTGTATTTTTGATGGAATTCCAGCAGCAAACAGTTCAATGATTGGCTTCTTCTTTGTGCTTGAACACAGCTATGACTCAGGCTACTGTTTTAACATATTTTTTTTAGCAGTAGCAACACCCGCATGGAAAAATATGCCAAACATGAATTAAGTGCAGGAAAAATAACGAGCTGAGCAGAGGTTGCGGATGTGCCTGTATTATTATTAAATATTTTTTCACAAATAATGGGGAAATACTGCAGATAAACCTTCCTCTAGATTAAATTCGCACCCCAATTTAAATGGATGTGCTTTATTTACATGGAAATAAATAAACAGCGTGGTCGGGGGGATGTTGCGCGTTGGCAAATGAGCGCGTGATGAAAGCGCAGCATTTCCTCGCCTACCCCGGCGCGCTCTTGCTCGGCTGACGCCGGAAAACTTTGACCCGAGTAACAACGGCGTGCCTCCCCGCCATTGTAACGTGAGAATAATGGATTTTCCCCCTCATAACTGTTTTAATGGACTCATTTGCATCTGGAAATGAGTAAATACGGCGTATGCGCTATCTGAAAAACGGCAGTGAGCGAGGGACGCCATTGGCTGAGTGAAATTAAATTCTCAAGAGTGACGCCGACACCTGTGTCAGTTTTATTTTCTCTTTAGCAAACGTGGAGCTCGGCATGTCTGACCCAAGCGGGGACGATTTAAAAAAAAAAGTTTTCCCATCACTTGCTGTGTTAAACTTGCCGGGACATTTAACTGTCTTCCCCCCCAGTTGCTCATGAAGCTGCGGTCTGATGAATTCTCATTACCCCGACCAGAGTTTTACAAGATTTGCAGGAGTTTTTGTTCAGCCGAGCCTCTTCTGTTCTTTTAAATTACACCTTCCACTTTGCTCCCCAAACATATTTGTTATAGGGGTGAAAATGAAACACATATTAATGCCGTGGCATTCAGGGTGATAAATGACGCTCGCGCATTCTCGCCGTCCAAATTATGTTCTTTGTAGGTCTCGCCCGCGCCGTGCAATATCTCAGGGTCAGGCTTCTTAATTGTCCGGCCCGCGAGCGGCGATTGTCCGATCACAGATTAGCATATTTTAACGAGGCATGTCAGTTCTGTCAAGCTTTGAATTCGTTCCCCGTGCCAAAGCGCTGTACACGAGGCTCTAATTAGAGAGATGCTTGTTATTGTAAGAGTTTTGTGCACTATTTCTTTTTCTTAAATGTAGTTTTTTTTTTTCCAAAGCCGAAAGCACACATGCAAAAAAATTAATGAATAATTTATAAGCCGCAAATGTTTTCAGTGTTTCTTCCCAAAACCAAGTCAAGAGTAACAATGTGCAGGTACAAGTTGTCATAAAAAATCATGCTCAGGGCTTGAATAGTCACAGAGGCTATTATGTTAGTTTACTTTTCCCCACTTTTAAAGGTACACAGCTATGTTGGAAGCCAGGAAGAGCTACAAAACATGCACAGCAGGAGTCAAGATGTTGAACCTGCAGGTGGCAATGAGGTAGGACACACTAGGAGATCCATTGTTGCCCGTGGCTTATTGTCACAACATTAGCCCTGTTCAAAGCTTTGGATTTTGCGTGTCTCCACAGACACCCAGTTCCTAATACAGTAAATGCAAGGACTTTAATATTATTTCATCAGTGGATAGTAGGCTCAATCACCATTTTGTTTCCTTATTTGGTGATAGATGTGGTTGCCTCTATGGGATCATAATTAACAACTAATACAACTGAGGAGGAGGTAGCGTTATATATAATATAATTATGGGAGGGTGCTGACTTTCCCTAACCTTCGTCTCTTAGCGTTAGCATCCAGTATAAAGCCATTGCGTGCATATTAATACCCTCGAACAAATGGTATTTAAAATACCTGTAAATTATAAAAACAAAAAACAACAAAACAGAAAGCAAGTTTGTAAGTAAGCAGATGGCTTATACGTGTTTTGTTTTAGCACACGGTCACATTCGCTTTGTGTTAGCACTTGCCACTTGCTATGTTAGCACTAGCTTAAACTGGCTTTGTGCACTGTCTTACACATTCTATGTTATCACTAGCTCACACTTGCTTTGTTTTAACACTAGCTTACACTTTCTATGTGTTAGCACTAGCTTGCACTTGCTTTGTGTTAGCACTAGCTTACACTTGCTTTATGTTAGTAATAGGTCACACTTGCTCTGTGTTAGCACAAGCTTACACTTTCTGTGTGTTAGCATGAGCTTACACTTGCTTTGTGTTAACGCTTGCTTACACTTTCTGTGTTACCACTTGCTTATTCTTGCTATGTTAGCACTAGCTTACACTGGCTTTGTGTTAGCAATAGTTCACACTTGCTTTGTGTTGGCACTCGCTTACACTTTCTATGTGTTAGCACTAGCTTACACTTGCTTTGTGTTAGCACTCACACTTGTTTTGTGTTAGCAATAGTTCACATTTGTTTTGTGTTAGCACTAGCTTACACTTTCTATGTTAGCACTAGCTCACATATGGTTTGTGTTTGCACTTACACTTGCAAGCTAAAGCTGAAGATAAACCTTTGTTAATTGTCTTTTTTGTGGTCAACAAATTACACACTTGTCAGCTAGAAATGAGAAACCTGCTTTTGTTTACCTCTGTTTGTACTGAAAGACCAGCTGTTTCGTAAATCAATAGGAATTTTCAACAATAAAAGATTATCACAGTTGCCACCAACCAGTGCCATTTATTGCAAGGAAAAAAATACTTGATTGACACTCAATAGGAAGCGCCCATTTTTAATTGATTAACCCTGTCTTTGTAGATAAATTGGCTTTATCTGACAACGGCACTTTGAATTTCACTCAGCGGTGATGAAAAATGAACGACTGCTTAATCTCAGTCGGAGGAAAGCTCTTTGCTTATCTGTGTGTACACGTTTGTTATGGCAAACACAACATGAATTATAGAAACAAACACTTTGCATGTTTAACTTTGGAGAGGGGAAATAGATTTCCAGCTGTTCGAGTGAAGTCAGAATGATCACTGCCAAACAAAACCATTAAAAAAAGAATGGGCCGGACAAACACACACACCGCTCCTTGCAGCAGCGGAATTGCTTGTCTTTTACTTGCGCGGTGTAATTTATTTTAAGAATGTGGAAGATAAAGCACAGATCTACCCCTCTGGCATGACAAAGGAGGGCAGCGGCACAGATACGCAGTTCATTACTAGTGGGCAGATAGGAGTTTGGAGGGATGAGGACAGGAGACCAGAACTTTTCTAAACACATGTAAAGCTGCAGAACAGAGCTGCCTCATAGCTCAGACTGCCCAGAAAAACTTAGTGATAAATAACGGTCACATTTATGATTTTAAACTACATGCAAGTACTGTAAGACGACTGTTCCACAGTAAAATAACTTAAGCACCATGACACATACTAGTAGCTTGTAGTATGTGCTGTTCCTGCAGGTTGTCATGCCTTAGGCTGATTGAGCTGCATTTGAATGACTTAAAGTCTGCAGTCAGAACATTCAAAATGTCTTCCTATGTTACGTCCGACTGTAATACTGATCTGAGCCATGTTTCCTGCACCAGTAGCTGCCTAACCTCAGTCCTTTGGGATCAATGGTGGTTGGCAAAGCAGCTTGAAGATGTATTGACACCACCGACTGCCTACCTGTGCAGCTAACACGAAACTGTTAGGTCAGAATCACTATGTGTTAACACCAGGTCACACTTAGCACTAGCTTATACTCGCTGTGTTTTAGCACTAGGTCACACTTTCTATGTGTTTGCACTAGCTTACACTCGCTATGTGTTAGCACTAGCTCACACTCTCTATATGTTTGCACTAGCTTACACTCGCTATGTGTTAGCACCAGCTGATACTTGCTATGTTTTAGCACCAGCTCACACTCACTATGTGTTATCACTAGTTCACACGGACTATGTTAGCACTAACTCACACTTGGTATGTGTTTGCAACAAGCTTACACTCACTATGTGTTACCACTATCTCACACTCACTGTATTAGTACTAGCTCACACTCTCTATGTGGCAGCACCAAATGATACTTGCTATGTGTTAGCACTAGCTGATACTTGCTATGTTTTTACACTAGCTCACACGCTCTATGTGTTTGAACTAGCTTACATGTGCTATGTGTTAGCACTAGCTCACACTCTCTATGTGTTTGAACTAGCTTACACTCGCTATGTGTTAGCACTAGCTGATACTTGCTATGCTTTAGCACTAGCTGACACTCACTTAGCACCTGCTCACACTCGCTATGTGTTAGCACTAGCTGGCTGATACTTGCTATGTTTTAGCACTAGCTCACACTCACTATGTGTTAGCACTAGCTCACACACAGTATGTGTTAGCACTGGCTTACACTCGCTATGTGTTCGCATTGCTCACACTTTCTATGTGTTAGCACTAGCTCACACTCGCCGTGTTAGCACTAGCTAAAACTGGAACTAGCAGAAAACTGTTGATAATGGCAATTAATACTGCATTTTAATCGGTGACAGATCCATGATATCAGACATTATTTAAAATGATCTACAAGTGACTTTTTGGGGTTCATAAGCAAGCCTGTCAATTATTTCAATGTGAAACTTGTGAATGTGTAATTTAATTCAGTCTAATTCATGCATTACGTATCATTTGTGCATATATTGTAAAATTTAATTAAAAACTACAATGGAATTCAAGAGAAACGTGTCTTACAGGAACATGTTGCATGTACCATGTCATCAGACATGCGTTGCAACATTGAGTTTCTGCACACATCCCATGATGAACGCAGTAATAATCTTCCTTCAGCAATAATCCCTCAGAAGTGATGTAATTACATTTAATGCAGGTGGCTTTATCACCCACTGTTTTGCATTTTCAGAAGAGCTTACCTCTTTATAATTACGCAAAAAAAAAACATGCTTTTGATGCTGCAAAAATCTTGAAAACATTGTGAGCAAACATTGTGCATATTAAAATGAGGGCAATATGTGTGAACATCACCCTCGCAAGCACCGAACAGTCTTTCTTTAAATCTCAAAGAAGCTCGGCACAAGAACAGGTTCATTTTAATTTCCAGAGGAAAAAAAACGGTGACAGGATGACATCAAACGTACGGAGAGATTAAATATGCAACACGTGGAACTCATCAGATCTACTCTGGAGACTGAAACTGTTTTGGTCAATTAAAATCCATTAAATCACAATGCAAAAGCAATCTGTTTTCAAGTATTTGTACGTAATTCAATTGTAAATCGTGTGGGTAATTTACCCCAGCTTCCCCTCTAGAGTAGTGGTAATTTGCAGTCTAGGCTACCATTTTCAAGTTCAATGCTATTAGCACGAAGAGGCGGAAAGAAGAGAGGGGTTTTTGAGCTGAGTTAAAGAGGAGCTTGGTGTTTTAAATATATTAACAGGCTGAACGCACTTGATTAGTTTATCTGAAGCTGAATTTTGGACTTCCAGAAAAAGGTTGTATGTCTGTGTCTACCTAAATGGCTGTGCTTTGAGCTAAATGCTAATGGCAGCATGGTAATATTCTCACAAGAACAATGCTGACGTTTTGAAGATATAAACTGGCGTGTGGTTTTACAGATCTATGATTAGTACTCAGCCTCAGCAACACCCAAATCTACTGTTTACTATGTTAGCCATGTCTTAGTTAGCATGTGTTAGCATCATTGGAGGCTTAAGGGAATTCCTTTAGTTTTGCAGCCCTTAGGCTAAGGGTTGAGAGCATGCATACTGAATTTATTTCCATCCAACATACATCCTGTGTAGCATCAAGCTAATTTAGCAGATGCTGGGAATGAAAAGTTGGTTTCTATAGATAAAAAGTTAAACGGTGTCGCTTAGGGTTCATCTTCTAGGGCCTGCAGGAATGTTCAAGACAATCCATCCAACGGTTCTCGAGACATGTTACTGAAATCTGAAAATGTTAATCTGCTGGTGTTTGCAAGAGTGATGGTCTCTCGAAGATCGAAGTTACAAAGATCTGCTTCAACCCTGGTTGAAAACTATGGCAGCCATATGACCTTTCCGGCATCTCTTAAGTCGCCCTCCTCCGTCGTAAACTAAACCCCTCCTTTGTCCAGAGTTGGTTGTCTTTGCCTGTCCGCCTTTGACCGTCCACTGCACCTTCAAGTAAATCTCACCGGCATGTCTTTAACAGAGGCCACGCTCCGCGGCATCACATAAAACACCCCGTGATACAGATGATAGGTCGAATGGAAATGAATGATGACCGGTATCATCACGCTTTTCACTCAAGCAAGGAGAGATGCTCCTTGGCTACATTATGGGCTAGCATTGGGGGCAGCGATGATGATCATGGCTGTTGGCGACGGACTGGTCCGATTTAATCCATCTTTTATGACTCTCACAAGGCTGCAATTGATTCCGAATACAGATGGAATGATGTTGCCACAGTGTTCATGATACACTTAATTTTTCAAAACGGAGGAGACGAGAAACTCATCACTCCCGTGAGTTTACGACCCCTCGGGTTTAAATTCATCTCTTCTATTTCTGTTATTCATACGATAAAGCGATAAAAACAATTAGTTCCTTTTTTTTTTTCCACGATTAAACCCAATCCCATTAAAACATGTTGCGCGAAATACACACAATCGCTTTGATGTCTCACTTAATGGAGGATTCAACTGAATAACGCGATAACGGCAGATTAATTCATAAGACACACGTTTGAGGGATTAGGGAGGAATGCGTTTGGCTGGCGCATGATATGACCGAAGAGTTTCATTTAAATGTAAATTCGTGAAATATCCCAAGAAACTCGTGAAGTCAAAATGGCATTTGTGCAAACAGACAAAAGAAACAGGAAATGGGTTCTGGATTAGCAATCGGAAGGATAGGCTCTCTAGTAGGCATGTATCATTTGAATGTTCTTTTGCTCTTTGCTGCAAGTTAATAATAATAATAATAATAATAATGTGTCACTAACAGGCGCATTGGTGATATTAGCAACACCGAAGGCAAGTCATGCATTTGTGGATGCGTTTCTCCCTTTCCTCCTCATAAAAAAAAAGTAGTTTAATCTCATTCATAGGTGATGTGCCTCGTGGCCACTTCAGATCAAAGATTCGTGATGAGAAAACCCCCAGCTCTGTGGTCATCTCACGCTGAGGAGATCCGTGCTATGAAGCCCTGAATGAGTTGCAGAGATTCCGGTACTCTTTAGGCTGAAACATCCAATCAGTAGTTGTTTTAAGATCGCTGAATTTATTTCCCCAAGCACAGGGGAAACAAAAATGTCTTTCTTATCATTGAAGGAACGCTGCAGAAAAGGTCGCCAGAAGACAGTGTACACTAATTGGCCACCTCTTCCCGCACACCCTCACAAGCTTAAATTAGGACATAAATGAGGTGATTTTCTAGTCTCTGGTTTGGGGTCAAAATGCGACTTCCACAGGTCTACAATTTTCCAACACGGCAATAGTTAGCAAATACAAATACAAAACCCAGGTAGAGGTCAGCAGCTCACCCGCAGAAAAACGCCAATAGATGTCTCGCTCTTTGAAATGCCAAAAGACGGACATAAAATGAACTCAATTGTGTTTCATTGACCGGTGATTGGCAGATTTTGCCTCAGCGGCAAAGACTTTTTGGAGTGAAGTCATGTTGCGTAATTCCACTAAGCCCTCCGGAAAGGTATGGCTGCGAGACCACCAATTTAGGACTGGACGAAGGGGGTTTGTACTTGGCATGAAGGAGGCGGCGGGCTATCGTTTCATGCTTCCAGCCTGGCTGAAAGTTTCGCCACTGCACAGCACATTGAGCGTTGACGTCACCAAACTTAAGCCCTTGCTTGGACGGTACGCCATGACCAAGCAATGAGAATAAATGCGAGTCAATGTCTAAACCCTGATCTGGCATTGGTTGTTCTGTGAGAAATAAGGTCGCCAACAAAACCGAAATCTAAGTACTGCTAACTGTTACGTCAACTCACGTCTCCTGCGTCTGAAGTTAGTTGCACTTACAGCCAATGGGCAGCTGGCATAAAATCTGTACCTGTCTGAAAGTAAATAACTTTTACTACCAGCAGATGGCAATAGTCTGAATTCGTCAACAAAGTGCTACCATTATTTAAGAGGCTAGGAAGGGCTACAACCGTCGATCATGTCATTAAATGTTTAGATTCAGACACTTCCACTGACTTGTTCCGCCATTCCAATATGCTGAATAGTCTAAAAAGCCGCAGAAGGGGGTCCCAGCTAGGCCTCTCACCTTCACGTTTCAAGGCCTTTAAACATCATTCAATCTCACCGAAAGATGCAACCTGGCAAAAAGTGGAGGCAAACCAATCGTGTTCTCATCATAAATACAGTTCATATGAAATAGATGGAACAACGTCAATCAGCTGGAGCGGCAGAAAAACACGATTCCCCGCTCCAGGTCGAGTCTTTGTTTCCTGCCAGTGTGTGGTTTTAAATGAAGCTGCAAGGGGCTGAGCTGAGCTGCGTCCCTTTTGTCGGTTAACCTTTCTTCAAGTAGGAGGATGACCTTGTATTTTAAAAATCGATTGCACTCTAAATTACACAGCCGCTAGTTTGAGTCTCTTTTACTCCCACGCTAGCGATAGCGTACAGTCAGCTGTTAAATATGCAGCATATATCATAACTGCAAAACTGAAGCACAAAGTAGACATGGTGCCAACTCACATATGACAAGCAGAAGCTCCACAACTAGAAGCAGGCATGGCTTGCCTCCATTTATAAGAAAAAATAAATGGGCATCAGGAACTGTGAGCCTGCAGGCATGACAGGCTCCACACTTGTTCACACATACAGCTTTACATGATCTTATATATTTTTTTTAAAACCTGGCTCGATGCTCTAATACATTAATTATTGGCGCTGATGCAGCTTTGTGATCGTTATGTCTCTTATGCGTGCTAAATCTCCAAACAAGAGGAAAATACAAGCCACAAGTCATTAGTTGCAATTATCGGATCGGAGGAACATCATCCCAGAAGCATTTGTTAGCTTGAGCTTGTGTCCCTGGGAGTTTCCAATTCAGTGCTCAACTTTCAGTGTCTGAGTAGGACATTTGACTTAGTGTGCAGGAGAGTATGTATATGTTGCATGTAAAGAAAATGTTATTTTTGCCTTCCATTAAAAAACCAGTGTAAAGCATTTAGGTGGGTCTCTTTACAGAAATAGAAACCACAAATTGTGTTTTTTGTTAGCTTAAAATTAGCCTTTTGCGTCTATCTTGCAGCTTAATGTTGCAACGCTTTGATTTCACAGGTGCACAGAACGGACGCCACATTAGGAACCTTTCGTAGTGTACGGACTCCCAAGAAGTATCGGCAACGTAGTCTCAAAGTAACGCCAATTCACGTCGCCCACCGAAGCGTTGCACTTGAACACGCCGCAAGCTAGCATACTAGCATAGTCCTCAATTCCAAACATTTCTCACGTTTGCAAATCTGATCAACCAGTCAAAGGAATCTCTCTCTGTCTCCAATGCACTTCTTTGCCATGAACAGCTCATTGGACAGGGGTCCGACTTGCGGCAAAGCAAACTACGTGATTAGACGAATCGGCCCGAATGCTAGCTTGGTGTGTCGCGGCTCGCATGTTAGGTAACTAAATTATTTAACGTAGAATTTAGTGCTCTTTAATGCACATTTGAAGTTTGTTTTCCAGTTGAAGTAAGAACCATAAAGACCTTGAATTGGTTTGCAGAGCTGTCTTGTTGCCACAGAGTTGGCTTTGTGCTATGCTGCTATCAGAACTAGCATCTAGAGAGCTGTTCAGCTTGTCTGATTGGTGTCTTCAATTAGTTTTTCTTATTTTTAACATGTCTGCTTTGTCGCTATCGCAATTTTAGGGTCTGATACTAAAGGAAAGAAGGACACTTGGAGTGGTTTGTCAGTATTTTTTTTTATTAACTCGCACTGTCACAAGATTCTGCTCTCCTCTTGGGGATAAGTCCATCAATCTCCCTCTGTCTCTTCCACACTTTCTCTCTGCCTCCTTCTTTATTGTTTCAGTCCTCGGTCGATGCAGAAATGGTTTTGCCTGTTTCCCAGGCCTGAGATTTCTCTCCACCTGCATCTGCCGTATCCGTACCTGTTAAATGTACGAGCTAATGACATGTGAGTCAGTTATTAAACTCCCTGCTGCTGTACTTTACCATTACGGACTGAAATCGCCTTCTTATTTATTTTTCCTTTCACTCCGCCAAGGCGAGATAGGTTGCAGCAAAAATAGTCATCCTACAGAAATTACAGCCAGCCTATAAATTAAGTGCCCGCCTCTCATCTGACCTTTTTGCTGCAATCACAGTAATTATTGCCTGTGTTTACCGCAGTTGACTATTTCGGAGACAAATGTCACATAGATTGTTCGCTGCGATGAATGCTGCCTGGTTACCTGCTAAAGAAAACCAATTAGCTCCACCGCCTATTATATTGTATCAATGGTTTGCTAAGCATCAGATAGCGATTAGAGCAAATTAACGCCGGCGAACGGGCGTGGTGGCACAAGCGTTTAATTTGTTTCATGAGTGCGACAGATAAGGGGACATGCTGCGCGGTCGGATGAGATTATCTGTCAAAATGTAAAAGGGAACCTGTTTGACAATCAAACAAGTTATTATTTTCTGTACACAGCTGCAGGGGAGAATAATTACCAGTTAAACCAGGAAACATAAAATTCACATTCATTACTCCTGTCAGCGAGGAATTCTGAATAATATCTGCCTTGCGATGTAAAAAGGGTTATTCAAGACAATCAATTTCCATAAATGTCATTTGACGTAACCTTGGTGCTCTGAAGAATTTATTGCAGATTTGATACGGTGTTGACACCTGCACACCGGGCTGCTAATGCATGGCGTGCATGTTCTGCTATTTCAACGGGGACGTGAGGCAAATTTTGGGTGATCATGAACGGCCCTCACTTGTGGTATTCATACCTTGTACCTGGATATGTCCTCTAAGGTGGTTTTATGATATTTATGAGTCACTATTCCCAACGGCTTTTACATTTCCTACCTTAACTTACCCGGTTTTAAGCTCGCTGCTAACCGTTAGACTTGTTAGCCAGTTGCCTAGCAGCAGTCTTCCCATGGCTTGATGTAGGGTTGGGTACCGTCTAAATCCCGTCGGCTTTCAGGCCTGGCGTTGGTGTCAGGGTTGGAGCTTCTGTCACGTTGCGGATCCTCTTCACAACTAATCTCGCTGCAAGGTCTCTCGAGATTTGTCGTGGGAAGTCAGTGTGGCAGCAAGACTGCTAACGAGAAGATGCAGTTGGTCAATCTTCGGCCATTGCTTTGCGGCTGGCTGTTGGTTGCAAGTAGACGTTCCAGCCTCTGGTTGCCTAGGTGCCCCTTGTGTTTCTGAATACAAAATGGAGCTAGTTTACTCTTCAGCAGTGACAATTCATCCACTCCCATTGGTCATTGCCTCAGGACTGACATTCATTTGGTCAACTTGGTACTCGCCCACTTTGCTTCGCCAAAGATTTTCTTCTAATACTTATTTATTTATGTGTGGATAGCAAAATATCTCTCTTTGCATCCTCTGTCTGAAGCAAATGTCCATTCTATTCACAGCGGTTGATCTGGAATACAGCCGAAAATATTGCACAAACCATGGACAAAGAGAGGTTTCTATTAATGTTTGGAAACAAAACTCATTTTCAGCACAACTACAACTACTGTCCTTGTTTGCTTTGTAAGACAACCAAGATGAGGCTGTTACAGTTTAATGCCTGCTCCCCTCATGAGTCAGGCACCCTGCGCCGTGAATCGTGGGAATGTAGTCGTAGCAGTGGTGGTGGCGGTGGTGGTAGGGTGTCTTACGACTTCTCCCACAGGGCTTTCTCTCAGTTTGGCATCCCCAAGGTGAACATCCTATTAACCCCTCAATGTTTGTGCAGAGACAGATTGGTTCATTTGAGTGCCAATGGACCAGGAGGCTTTTTGGAAAGTCACACCAACACGTCTCCCTCCCTCTCGCACACAGAGCAATATGGTAGCCTGTCCTCTCCAGACAGCTCTAAAAGGGTTTGGTATTGACATAAAAGGCAGATAATTGGCCCTAGTCTTAAATATAAATAGACAGATCTGGGCTGGCGGTTTAGCAGCGCGGCGGTATTGGGACTGTCACTTCACGGCAAAAACAAGGCCCTGGTTTGAAATTCGCAGACTGGGGCCATTCCGTGTTGTGGTTAAAGTGCTTGTTTGTGTCCTGTGGGTTCTGGGATTTGCTCCTAAAGACATGCAGGAGAAAGGCTGAAGGCTTTGAATTGCTTGGTGGCCTGAATTTGAATGTGTTAAACCCACAAGATCAGGGATGACAGGCAAACCAAGCAACAGATGGCTACCCTTTGGCATATTTCGCAATGACAACCATGAACTCCATTGAACTTATGAAGATTTAAGGTTTGGGGCAGGTTTGCTGGTCCTTTGGCGGTCCTTTTGTGTGATCAAATGGGTAGATGTGCCGTTTTTACCAAGGTCCTACAGTGACAATACTACCCCTTCCATCTCCTATGATAGATATCTCTAGTTTGGACTTGAGGATACCACATGTATCACCACAGCACAGGTTTAGGGAGTACTGTGACTAGATGAATGTCCAAACAGGTAAAACTGGAGTCACTGAGTTATTCTACAGTAACAAATCCAACGGAAACGTGTTTGAATAATGTTTTCTTAAAGCTGCAGTGTCCTTTTGATGATTCTTCAAAATCAATTAACGGTTTCTGAAGATTAAGATCTTCCAGATGAAGGGAGTTTGACCTGGATGAGAGGCTGCAAGTACTGAAGGGCGTCCCAAATGCATTGGTTCGCACTCTCACATGAATTGAAAATGAATGGAAGCATGTGTAGGTGAGGTAGGGAGCTGGAAACTTAATGCAAGATAAACAGGATTAATTCATTTATTTAGTTAATTATAATAATACAATGAGGGATGACTTATGTTGTTTTTTCTGACTTTTCATTTGATTTGTTGACGGTAAAAACACATTTGAATAATGTACTAATCTTTTAGTAAACACAGACAATTCTTTGTAATTTAATCAGCAGCAGGTACATTTATTTGCATTTAACCAGCAGGCTTAACACACCCTTCATTCGACTCCATAAAGTTAATATTTGCAAAAGTAACCGGAAGTTCTGCTCCATCCTTAAAAGTTAGAAAACTAATTTCAGTGCAGCGGTAATGGAGGAGGGAGAAATTTGCTGGCCTTATGCTCTTTTCTCTTGGTCTTCGCCCCCACACAGTAACAATGTGTCTGCAACACTGGGCAAAATATTTCGGTCAAAATAAAAATGTGACTTATTGGCAGAAGCGGCGGTGCGGTGTATAAAGAATCCGGATCGTCTGGTTTTCTACATTGACATCCCGCTGTGATCATGGCCTACATGATATCCGCGGCGTTTGATCCGAAAGCACTCGTCCGCCGGCTCGACTTGATCCGAGCCTGTCATCAAAATGGAAAACAAGCTCCTTGGCGTCCTCGGGCTCGTCGTCGAGGAGATGTCACAGCTTGCACACTGGCATATCCTCAACAATGAGCAAACACAGTTAGCTTTGGAAGGGCGAGAAACTGGTAATGAGAGGGGGAGCTCCGAGTTCCCTGCCATTTCCTACCTTAGCTGTCTGTCAGGAGCCTCGTTATCTCGGCTTTCTACTGCTGGTCGCCCTTGTTATCCTTAAGTCCTGACTGTTGTCTTATTACTTCTAAGGAGAAAGAACCGGTGTCACATTAAAACACCAGACAGCATCTATTCATAGAAGCTGGCAAAACTTCATATTGCCTGCAGGGATTAGCTGGTATCCCCGCTGAGCTAAAATCACCTGTTGTATTACAGTGAAGGAATATCAATGGAGTCTTGATGACACTGTCAGGATCCAACAATGCCCGCACGTCGGATCTTTCAGTCCAGTGATCATCGGCCCGGTGTAGCGCGAAATTTCTCTTCTGACACTGGATTAAATGATCTGCCGTGCCGTCCGACCGGATTGCAACCTCCCAAGGTCATGTGCGGCTCAACCTTGCGGTTATCAGTGTCTTGCAGCGGAGCTTAGGCGGGCCACAGTGCGGGTTAAGTTCACTTATTATCACATCGCCGTGGTGTCGACCTAAAGAATTTAATCGGCGGTACGCCCAAAGGCATAAAGCACATTGTTAGTTAAGTCATTGTGCAGCATTTTGTAGGACATGATCAGAGGGCCAAGATGCTACTTTAGAGAGTTAATTGTATAGTTACTGGCTTTGCCAAACCTTCATAACCAGTTTTTCTTTAATATTTAAATGTTAAAGGGGAACTACTGTTTTTTACAACCTTAAAAAACCTTATTTCTGGCATAAAATACGATCGTTTACTCACCCATGTAACATTTTTGAAACATGGCTGAATATTTTTCAGATTCTGAGGTTGTGGATGAACCACGAACAGGTCAGAAGACATCAACCAGGGTCTGTAGGTCAGTCTACAGACCCTGGATGATGATAACAGGTAACTCTAGACTCAACGGGGAATAGGACTAGTGTACGGTAACAAAATATTGGTGAAATGTACGACTTTCGCGTCAGATAATGCGTTATTTAGAGGCTGCATTTTGGTGCCCCATTCACTCCCACTATATGGATATACATGCATCTAAATATCTCCCAAACGACTACAAATGACACCAAAGTTATATGGGTGAGTAAACGATCATATTTTGTCAGAAATAAGGTCCAGGTTGTAAAAAACAGTAGTTTCCCTTTAAGTCATGATGATCATGCAAGTAATTTCTCATGATCTTTAAGGGTTTTCAAAGACTCTCTGAGGTCTTTATCACATTTTTAGTTAACCTTAAAAGCGTAATATGTACAATTTCAACATTAAAATGTCTAAAAAAACAATTAAACCGACGTTATACATGAGTTGTGTAGTTAGTTAACCCCAAATGTTATAGTGCATTTTATTTTGGCTGCAAGTCAATGGTGTCATATCCTGTTTAGCCCCCGCTAGCTGTTATAACACCTAGCAAAACCAGCTAGCTATTGCCACCTCTTTCTCAAGCGAAACAGGCAGAAAATAGAAATATTTGGACAAAGCTCCCAATGATTCAAGCGAGCTGTCCTTTGGTAGTAGGGAACTAAAGTCGCGGACGGTGTTGCCTTGCGGTAAACATTTGGGGAGCTCTGTTTTTTTTTTTTTTTTTCGTCGTATGTCAATCAACTGTCAATCTGTCGCTCCTACTGGCCGTCGCCTCAATCGTATCACCTCAACGTTGAGAATAACTATTCCGCCTACCATCACTAAACAATTCGCTGGTCTCTTGACGCCACAATCACTGATACCCTAATCCTGTACGCCTTTAGTCTTTTGTTTTGTTTTTTGTCTTTTGTAAATTAGACACAATGAGAAATGACTTTTGCAGTTGCGTCACAATTGTCCCGAAAAGCTTTTCTTCACGTCTTCCAGTCTCGATAAAAATACCCAACATCCTGCAGCCAGGAAGTGTGTGTGTGTCTTCTTCATAAGGTGAACGTTCCCTTTAGTTCCCACAGCTCAGAGCGGTGTTTGCTCTGAGACGCTGGGAACGCGGCAGACAGTTTAAATTAGAATCACTTTCTCCTGACTAAACACCAAACCAATCATCTGAGCAGCACTCAGGCAGACTACATATTTGATGAATGCCTTCCCTCAGTTTTCATAATAAAATGGATTTTCGCTCTCACAGAAGTATTTTGAATTGTAGTAGTTCATTGCGGACAAATGTGCCATTTAATATTAAAAAAAAAAATGTCAAAGCTTTCTTGATGTGAAAAGGGGCTTTAATNAAAAAAAAAAAAAAAGCTTCTGTATCTCTTCTGCTCACGGTACTCCCGGGTTATCACAAACAAGCCAGCAGTCGGAGGAGCTCAGTGGAGTGTTTTAATGCGCACAACACATCAGAGGTGCTCAGGTCCGCTCGCCGGGCACGTCTGAAAAGCTCCAAAGAAATAAACAAATCCTAAAACCTGCATTTCAACCTGTCGTCTTTTATGAGCCGCGGAGACGCTCGCCGAGTCGCGCGGGAATCTCTCCGCCCGTTCAGCCGTGGATAACTTTGTTGAAGCGAGCGCCGCGCCCGTTCCACGTGCAGCCGCGGCGGCTTCCAGCTCAATTAAGAAACACATTAATTACCCATCGCCGTATCGTTTACCCCGTCACCCTCCCAGTCCGTGTCTCGCCGAGTGTCTTGTCACAAACAATTAAGCCAATAAAGATGGAAGTTAATTAAATTAAAGGCAGTGACGTTTGTTGCAAAGTCATTATAATTACGCCGCCTGGAGGGTGGAGGTTATGGACGCCTGTCTTTCTTTTTTGGGAGATAAGTCGGCCACGGTGACTCGCATCGGTTACCTCTCGAGGAGGTTTAGTTTTGAGAGGCCGGGCGGCAGATTTTTATGCCGTTTCTCGTTCCAGTTCACGCTGTGAACCATCTGTCTGTCCTGACCTCGCGCCCTTCCAACATATACGTTCTTTGCATATTTTAGCGTCCGCACTCCATCAACATGCCGTTGAAGATTAAAATCAAAGGCTAGAGCATATTACTTAACCCGGATCATCAAGATTTTTTTTCTTTTTCCCTCTCCTGCAGTGATTTCAGATGAATTGTCTGAAATGGTTTATGTAAGAACAGATGCGTCAAGCGGCAATGACACGATCCATGTCTAGTCAGATTTCTCTGATGTTAAGCTCAAACGAAAGCGACAAAAGTAAAACCAAAGTGAAGACTCTTCGTTTTTGTTTTTTTTGTTTTTTTTTTTTGGTTTGTTTGTTTTCTCATCTGAACTTATTCTAAAACCAGTAAACTGTAGGCTAACTTCTAGCCTCATACCCAGTGCCATAGAGAGAGAGAGTTGCGACACTCTTTGATGTCGCCGCTATGGCTGTCACGTGGTTCATGTAAACCCAATTAGTTCCTAAGCATACGCTGGCTGTCATGTTCTTCTGTGGGACAGACAGCAGCGATTGCATTATTGAACAGTGAATATAAAATAAAACACACACCCAATTACTTTTTCAGCTGTTATTACATTATTGCATTTTTGTTAATGTCAGTTTTGCATTTGGAGAGGCAGGGTGACAACGAAAAACTATTAAAAAAATATTACTTAGATAAGTTTTAGGCTACATTTTTGTAGGGAGCTAGCTAACTAGCAGGCAGTGCTTGAAAATTATTTGAAACAACCAACATAGAATATAAATAATTACGCTGTGCATATACAAATGAAGATCAGTATAAGCATCGCAAAGGGTCCCTGATACAATATAGAACAATTCAAAAGAGGTCGATATTTCAGCAACTTACCTCTGGAACTCGACGCGCAGCCTTCACCAGTCAAACTCGCCAGTCCTAATTGAAATTCCCACCATTCCTAA